>PVJN01003747.1:0-97525 GCA_004026805.1 Lasiurus borealis | reverse complement strand
CCTCTTTCTTTTTATTACAGCAGACCCTTTAACATTTCTTGCATTGCTGGTTTGGTGGTAATATATTCTCTTAGTCCATTTTTGTCTGCGAAGCTTTTGATTTCACCTTCAATTTTGATTGAGAGTCTTGCAGGGTACAGTATTCTTGGATTCAGACCCTTCCTTTGCATGACTTTGTATATTTCATTCCATTCCCTTCAAGCCTGACGAGTTTCTCTTGAGAAGTCAGTAGCTAGTCTTATGGGAGTTCCTTTGTAGGTAACTTTTTGTTTCACTCTGGCTGCTTTTAAGATTCTTACTTTGTCGTCGGTGTTTGCCAACTTAATTGTAATGTGCCTTGGTGTCTGTTTGTTGGGGTTCATTTTGCTTGGAACTTTGTGAACTTCTTGGATTTGTGTGGATTTTTTCATTTCTATACTGGGGAAATTTTCTGTCATTATTTCTTCAAACACGTTTTCTAATCCTTGTTCAGTTTCCACTCTTTCTGGAATCCCAATTATACGGATGTTGTTCTGTTTCATGTTATCCCAAAGTTCCCTTAGTCTCTCCTCTTGCTTTTTAACTTTTTTTTCTAGAAGCTGCTGTACTTGGGTATTTCTTCCTACCGTGTCTTCTAGCTCACTGATGCGGTCCTCTGCTTCTTCTAGTCTACTTTCGATGCTTTCTATTGTGTTCTTTATAGCAGTGATGTCATTGTTCATTTCTTCTTGTTTATTCAGCACCTCGTCTAGTTTCTTCTGCGTTTCTTCTTGCTGCTTCTTCATCTCCTCTAGGCTCTTCTTCACTTCCTCTAGGCTCTTCTTCCCTTCCTCTTGGCTCTTACCCATATTGTCGAATTTGTCTTCCAATCTTTTAAACCACCTTATGACCATTTCTCTGAACTCTTTCTCTGGCAGGCTTGTTTCTGCTTCTATTTTGTTTCCTTCCTTTTCTGGTGAAACTTGCCTTTCTGTCTTATGTGGGCTGTTTCTTTTTTTGCCCATGGTCGTTCTTCTCCAGGTGTCTGGTTATGTAGTTCTCTCTCCTACGTTGATTGAGAAACAGAAACTACAACACGACCAGGCAAGGCACTGAGTAGAAATGTATTTAGGATGTTAATAATCACAAATAAGGTGACCACCAATGAAGGAAAATTTAGGGGTAAGTAGAGAAAGAAGAAGAGGAAAATGAGGAAAAAAGAAAAGAAAGAAATGCCAAATCAAATTGGGAGAGCGAGAGAAAAAAGAAAAAAAAAGATAAATAAATGAACAAAAAAATAAAATACAATAAAATAAGAAAATAAAAAGGAGAAGGAAAGAGGAAGAGAAAAAAGTCAGAGAAAAGAAAGCGTTTAAGAGAGAAAGGGGGAATAAAATATAGATGTCAGGAGACAACTCCAATAGAACCGTCACTAATCCCAATAAAGGCCAGCAACCAGTACCTAGAGCTTAATATAAACTGCAAATAGCAACTGATATCAAGGCAGGTGAGCGAAAAGAGAGGTAGATAACAAAGCAAGCAAAATCAAAATAAAACAAGTAGAATAAACTAAAAGAATCTCACCAAAAATTTCAAAAAATCGATATAATCACTTTTTAGGCAAATAGCAACAAAAGGACTTAGAGAAAAAAAACAACTTTTTGGCTAGTGAAGGCAAGAAGAGAGAGGTTTGTTTGGACTTGTAGGAGGGGATTTGAAATTAGATATATAAATGGGGTGAAATTTTAACTAGGTAAAGAGAAAGAATAGGGAGAATCTAAAGTTGGAAAAGGGAAAGAGAACTAAGACAACAAAATGGGGAAAATTAGGAGGAAGGTGTTGGCATAAAGGTAGAGTTGAGTTGAAGTAATATTATGCTAAAGGAAAGATGAAAATAGAATGTAGAACTCTAATCCCAAAATAAAATAAATAGAAAACAAAATGACACTTGTTTTTTTTTTTTCCAAAAAGGTAAAGTACTAATATTAAATAATAATACTAGTTTAAAACAAAAATGTAATAGTTAAAAAGGAAAAATTAATTGATGTGGAAAGAAAAAAATAGTCTTTTAATTAAAATATGTGAACATGAAAAATAAAATAAAAGAAAAAAAGGAAAAAGAAAAAAAGTAAAAAAAATTAGGATGGTCCTTCACTTCCACTATTATTCTGTGTGTCATCCACTGGGTGGCAGTGTTTCAGAATTGATCTCTGAGACAAAGCAGGGGACCTCTCAAGGCTGTGCTCAGATCCTGCTACTCTGTGGTTCTCAAAGCTAGTTTGTGTGGGTTTTGCAGTCGGGACACTGTAATAACTCCCAGGCTGTCCTTCTGCCCCAGAAAAAAAAAAAAAAAGGAATCATTTTCCAGAGCTCTCCTCCATCAACAGCTCAGAGGGTTTGCCTACACACTTAGGGATCACGCCCTCCCCACCTCTAGGGACCTCTCCAGAGGCAGCTTTCCCGCAGCCAGACTCCCAAGGCTTACGCGTCTCTGTTGTGTGGGGGTAGGAGACCTCACCCTGACCCGGGAGAAATCTGACCCTTCCTCGCGCTGCGTGGATCTCCAAATCCGACGCCCGCGGGTCCGCGCTGCCTGGAAAGCCGTGCTCTGGGTCCCTGGCTGCTCGGGGTGCCTCTGTCAGCCGCAGTTTCCAGACCTCCCTCTTATCCCTGGCGCAATCTGACCTCTCCGTGTGCTCCTTGGATCTCTGAGTCCGCTGCGTGTCCATGCCGATTGGAGAGCAGAGTTCTGGGTCCCCGGGTCCCTAGCTGCTTGATGTGTGAGCAGCTGCCGGCTTCAGATGGCTGCAGACATCTACCTCCCTCTGAAAGATGGCGTGGTCTCCGCGTTCATGCTGGTGGCTCTGGCAGACAAAAACCCCTTCTGTCTTCCATTCTTTTAAGCCACCTTATGACCATTTTTCTGAACTCTTTCTCTGGCAGGTCTACTTCTTCTTCTATTTTGTTTACTTCCTTTTCTGGTGATACCTGCTTTTCTGTCATATGCCGGCTGTTTCTTTGTCTGCCCATGGTCTTTCTTCTCCGGGTGTCTGGTTATGTAGTTCTCTCTCCCATGTTGATTTAAAGGCACAAACTGCAAAACGACCAGGTACATCACACAAAGCACTGAACAGAAATCTATTCAGGATGTTAATAACCACAAATATGGTGACTACCAATAAAGACTAACTAAGCATAAGTGGAGAAAGAGGAAGAGAAAAATGAGTAAAAAAATAAAAGAAAAAATTGCCCAAATCAAATTTGGAGAAAGGAGAAAAAATAAAAAAAAAATAAAAGTAAAGAAATAAAATAAAATGAAATAAAATAAGAAAAAGAAAAGAGAAAGAGAAAAAAGTCAGAGATAAAAGAAAGAGAGCAAGAGAGAAAAGCGGAACAAGTTATAGATGTGAGGAGGAAACTCCAATAGAACAGCCATTAATCCTGACAAATGCTGGCAACAAGTACCTGGAGATTAATACAAACTACAAATAACAACCAATATCAAAGGAGGCTAGGGAAAAGAAAGGTAAAAAACAAAACAAAACAGAGCGAACAAAAAGCAAAATAAAACAAGTAGAATAAGCAAAAACAATCTCACAAAAAAGTATAAAAATCTATATAATCAATGTTCAGGCAAACAACAACAAAGGGACATAGAGAAAAACAGTTTTTTGGATAGTGAAGACAAGAAGAGAGAGGTTTGTATGGACTTCGAATAGGGGATTTGAAATTAGATATATAAGTGCGGTGAAATTTTAACCAGGTAAAGAGAAAGAATAGGGAGAATCTAAAGTTGGAAAAGGGAAAGAGAAACAAGACAACAAAATGGGGAAAGTTAGGAGGAGAGTGTTGACATAAAGGTAGATTTGAAATAGAGTAAAATTATGCTAAAGGAAAGATGAAAATAGAATGTAGAACTCTAATCCCAATGTAAAATTAAGAGCAAATAAAATGACACTTATTTTTTTTTCCAAAAACGTAAAATAATAGTAGTAGTAATAATAGTTGAAAATAAAAATGTAATAATTAAAAGATAAAATCAATTGGAGAGAAAAGAAAAAAAAAGTTTTTAATTAAAATATGCAAAAAAGTAAAATATAATAATAAAAAAATAGAATGTGCACTAGTGGAGGTCATTCACTTCTACTATTGTTCTGTTTGGCACTCCTGTTTCCCAGTGGGGAGGGTATTGCAGTTCCCTGTGTTCTACTCCTGAGGTGTGTCTTAATCTATTTATTCTTTTGTGATTATGCAAGAGTCAATTTGTGAGTCAACCACTGGCTGGCAGTGTTTCAAAATTGACCTCTGAGACTAAGCACAAGACCTCTCTAGGTTGTGCTTAGATCCTGCTACTCTTCAGTTGTCAGTACAGGTTTGTGGGGATGAGTTGCCCCAGAGCTGATTCTCTGATAGTTATTCTGTGTTCAGATCCCCAGGTTCCAGAAAAACAACCTTCCCCTGCAGTCTCTCAGGATGTCTCCAATTGTGTGATCGTATGTATTGGGCTTAGCAATCAGAAGCCAGAGTCTGAAGAGTAGAGTGCTGTCTGTCCTTCCTCCCTTCCCTGCTCCTGTTTGAACAGTAGGGACACTGTAATAACTCCCAGACTGTCCTTCTGCCTCAGACCAAAATAGGTTGCTTTCTAGAGCTCCCCTCTATTAATAATTCTGAGGGTCCCCTTCCACATTTAGGGATCACACCCTGCCCCACTTCTGCAGATTTCTCTTTAAAGCAGCTTTCCCCCAGTCCAGTTCCCACAGTGTGTGCATCTCTGTTCTGCAGGCCAGGAGCCCTCACCTTATCCCAGGTGAAATCCAACCTTTTCGTGTTGTGTGTGGAGTTCTTCTGAGTCCCATGTTTGTGCCGATTGGAGTGTGGTGTTCTGGGTCCCCTGGCTCTTTGGTGGGTGCTGCAACTATAGCTTTTCAGACTGCCGTAGATATCCACTTCCCGCTGCAAGATGATGTGGTCTCTGTGTTTGTGCTGATGTCTCTGGCAGACAAAACCCTGTGGCAGTGGGGCTGCCTGGTCAGGGGAACCCCATTCAGCAGTCTCCCACCTTCTCCTGGAGGATAATTGACTCTTAACTTGCCAATAAACACTCCCAGTGCAACTCTCAGCTGCTCTCTCCTTCTGCCCAGCAATAAGATTCCAGACATGTCCCATGTATTCTGCCACCATTTTTCACCTTTTTCCCTGAATCTGACCCCTTATTTTGAATTCTTTTTCTGATATATTTCATGCCTCTTTTTCACTTAGTTGCTTTTCTGGTGATTCCTCCTTTTCTTTTCTTTGGGGGTATTTTTGTCTACCCATTTTTGGTCTCATTGACTGATCTAAATATTGAGGTGGTTCATATGGCTGCTGCTCCTTGGAAAAGGGTGACCTACTCACACAGTTGCTGCTCCTAGGATGGGGCAGGCTACTTGCACAGCTTCTGCTCCTTGGAGGGGTGCTGACTGCTTGTCCGGCACAGCTTATGCTCTGCAGACAGGTGCAGGGTGTGGGCTGCATGCAGCTGCTGCTCCTCAGAAGGAGGCCGGCTGCTGGGGCTGCTGCTCCTCCATTGTGGGTGGACTGCTCAAGTGGCTGCTGCTCCTCAGATGGGGCGAGCTGCTTGTGTGGTTGCTACTCCTCAGATAGGGGAACAGCTGCTGTTCCTTGGATAGGGTCAGGCCATGTGAAGCTGCTGCTCACATGTATGCTGCTCCTTGGACAGGAGAATGTCTTGAGAGCCAAATTTCTTAAACTTCTTCTGATGCTACTTTTTTCAAAATAGACTCACCCATGGTATTTTGTGGAAGAGCCACACTCAAGGGGCCAAAGAGCCACATGTGGCTCACGAGCCACAGTTTGTCGACCACGACTCTAGGTGATTCTTATGATCAGATAAATATATAAAGAACTTAATTAAATATTTCTCTTTTGAAAGACAACAATGGACTTTCTGAGAGACTGCATTAATAAAAATCTTGCAAGAGTTTGAATACTAATAAAGTTTACATTTTATAAACAAAAATATGTTTAATTATCTTAATTTCTTTTAATCCTCTCACACTGCTCAAATTAATTATATGTAAAATTATAATTTTCTCCGGTTAAAGCATTTTGACTCTCTGATGATCAAATGAGAAGTGTAAATCATAGCTAAAGGTTCTTAAGTGTAGATCTACTCTTGCTAGTTTAATTTGTGAAGAGATTTTAAGTAATTTTTTCTTTAACAATTGATTGAAACTGTCTACATATTGATGCCTGCTAAACCACTTAGTGAAATTTTACCAACTGGAAATTCTTCCCTCATTCTCAGGTGTGATTAACACTTCAAACTGTAGAATAATTAAAATGTCAATCAGTTCTGAAGGAGTTTGCATTTTCTCTCAAGGAGTTCATATCCAACCCTCTTTTCTCCCCCCCCCCTTTTTCCTCTCCCCTCTGCCCCTGCACACGCATGCACATTAGGTTGTGAGTTAAGTTTTTACTGAAGATTTGTTCTTCAATAAGCCACTAATTTTTCGAAGATTTTTTGTTGATTATTTTTAAAGAAAATTAGGGGGGGATTAGGCAGATGGTTAATACAATGTTGAAAATAGTATTTCTGCATGATGAATATTTCTCAGAACATGTTAACCTACAATCAACTTAGGTTCCCCCCTCACTTTATTAAGTTGGAATTGACATACAACATTGTGTAAAGTGCACATGTGTTGATTTGATAAACTTATATGTTAAAGAATGATCACAGCCATGGTATTAGTTAAAACTTTCACCATCTCAAATAGTTGCCATTTTATTTTTTGTGGTATAAACATTTAAAATCTATTTTCTTAGTAACTTTCAAGTACATAATATACATCATTAATTACTAGAGGCCTGGTGCACAAATTCAGGCACAGTTGGGGTCCCTTGGCCTGGCCGGTGATCAGGGCCCAAAGAGACCACAAGAGGTTGGCTGGTCACCCTGATCAGGGCCATTGGGGCTGGCCACTTGTGGTGAGGGACTGTGGGAGACAGGCTAGCTGGAGAGAGGAATCGTGGGAGGTTGGGAAGCTGGAGGGAGGGACTGTGGAGGTTGGGCAGCCCACCCTATTGGGGCCTATTGGGGCCAGGCAGCAGGGGGATGGAATGCAAGAATTTGGCTGGAAGTGGGAGGTTGGCTGTGGAGCTACACTGACCACCAAGGGGAAGCTCCTACATTGAGTATCTGGTAGTCAGTATGTGTCATGGTGACTGATTAACCAGTCATTTGGTCACTTGGTCATTTGGTCACTTAGGCTTTTATATATATAGACTAGTGGCCTGGTGAATGAAATTCATGCACATTAAAAAGAAATTAATTAGAGGAAGTATTTTAATATTATTATTAGCCCTTTCACTGTAATAAAAGTGTCAGAAATGAAAGAAAATTAGTAAAATGTATATAAAAATCTTCCTCCTATAAGAGTCTGGGTGCACCATGGGACCCAGAGTCAAGCCCCCACCCACCTATATGCACCTCAAAATCGCACAAGACCCAGATCCAGCTGGCCCAACCCACTTTGGGCAAGATCCAGCCCTAGCCAGCCCCACCTTCATCAAGCCCTGCTTAGCAGAAGGCAGTCTCATGTTTCCCATCAAGCCCTGCTGGGCAGGGTATGCAGCCTCAGGTCCCCTGGTACATGCCTGGTGGGGGGCACAGCCTCAGATTCCTTGGCTTGGGAAAGGGTTAGGGACGCACCTTGAAGTTCTGCATCAAGCCCCACCAGGCAGGGGGTGTGGCCTGAGGTCCCCCCCGTCAAACTCTGTAGCCTGCAGTCCCCAGTCAAGTCCCACTGTGCAGGGCAGGGGCACAGCCTCAAGTCCCCTGCCCAGTCTGGCACCATGCAGCTTCAGGCCTCTGCTGATCTCTCATTATGGGAACCTAGCCTCTACTGTGAGCACAGCCATCTTGTGGTGGCATGAGCATTAATTTGCATATTTATATAGGATAAGTAGCATGCTGTGTATTATACTTGCAGAATGTATATCACTTATAACTGGAATTTAGTTTACTTTTTTTTTCTTTTATTGTTTAAAGTATTATATGTGTCTCTTTTCCCCCTTATTGACCTCTCCCTGCTGACTCCCACTTCTACCTCCCAGCACATGCCCTCACCCCCTACTGTCTGTGTCCATTGGCTATGCTTATATGCATACATACAAATCCTTTGGTTGATCTCTTACCATTTCCCCTCCCACCCTCCTCTGGCTTCCCCCATGAAGTTTAAAGTGGTCTTAGAAATAAGTACTCAAACACCTGTTTCATCAAACATGTTTCTGAACATCCTATTTTACCCAGAGTAATCTTGCTAATCAGATACACAAAACTCTTTTGGGTGAGCCTGCTATTCAACATAGGAAACAGTCTTTAAGACCTCTGCAATGGTTATTATGGCAGTTTCTTTGGAGCCTTTTAAGAAGAGGTGGTATCAAAATGTGAGTGAAAAGCATGTCTAATTAGTAGAAGCTATTAGGGGCAGAAATAGATTATTGGAAACTAATTATAATTATAAGAAACATTAATCATGCTCTCTTAACCATAATGGTTCTGTTTTTATTAGAATGGACATTTTCACTTGGGTGGGAGTTATATGCCCTAGGACATGGGAACTAACATTGAAATGCTGTCCATCCTCCTGTCCCGAGAACTGCCTATCATTATGGAAATATTTACAACCTCATGGATGAGACAATCTAGTCCTGGAGGCACCTACTCTTTACAACCCCCATTCCCTATTACCTGTAATCTGGTTCCAAGGCACTTAGAGGTGCGTGCCCTCAGTGAGCCCCCTTCCTTCAGCCCACATGACTTATAACATGTAAAGATTATCCAGTGCTCTCTTTTCCATACCTGAATTTCCAAATTTTCCATATAATCTTTTTCCTTACATGCAATATGAGCATCTGGTTTATGGTGGTTTGCAGAGCAGACTTTTGTGGATGACTTGCTGCTCTTCCATACTGCTGGCATTATTGAATAAACACTCAGATATGACTAAACCTTGTCTCTGCTTACTTGGCTTAAGTAGTGACAGGTAGCCCAGACCTCTTGGTATTCAAGTTACATAGTCTGGCAAGTCTGGTGGGATCTAACGAGGAATTTCTCTGGAGTGAGTACTAGGGATCCCACTTGCAGCCAAGACTTGGGGCTGAGGCCTGGACTCATTTATTTGCACTACTGCCAAGTATTTTCATGTTTTGAGTCCCAGCCATGGCCTGAAATCCCTGGTATCTCACCTATGATGTAAGTTGAATCAAGCATTTCTGTATGACAGGAGGATAAATCAATCATGTTTGTATGGCATGAGAAGCATTTGTTGTCTCTCTTCTCGGCTTAAGGCATGCATTGACTGGGTGATCCTGGTGGTAAGAGACTTGCAGTGGTCTTTGCCTGGTCTTTGAGCCCTTAATCTGATCCAATCTGGGATAGGATACATTATTCTCTGCTTCAGTGTTGCTGTTTTTTTTGTTTTGTTTTGTTTGATGCAGGGAATTCTGAGGTTTCTGTGGCTGTGGAGCATGATATAAAGCTCTTGTCTGAGGATTGCACATATCTGTAAATATTGTACATAGAGTATTTCTGTTGATCGTTGTTTTGTGTCTCTTTGTTGTTTGATTTAATTTGTTTAAAGATGAGGCACATGCCAACTTGATGGGGGGGGGGCCCCAGCAGCTTGTGGCAGACTGAATCTGTAGCAGGGATTCCAGGAACTTCCCAGCAGCTGCCAAGAGTTCTTAATCTTAGAGACCTTTCCTGCTCTCCCTCTCAAGGCATCAGCTGCCCAAAATGCTTAGAGTTTTGTCTGTATGTAATATTGGCTAAAGATGTTCTTTGCTTTCATTCTTATCTTTTAGGGACTTAGTTTACTATTCATTGTCTTATGAACACAGGGAATCCTCTGTCTCTGCTATTTGGGGTTTGTGCCACTCAGAACCAAAGGTCATTTGCTGTTCTGGATTAATGTAAAATAAGATTCTAATGTTCCAGTCCCTCCTTTTGGGAGTACTCATTTATTTACTTTAGGAGTTGTTTTTGTTTCTGTTTTGAATAGGATAAGATTTCATGTTGTTACAGTCTACTCAGATATAAAATTGTGGGAAATAAACCTTCTAAGCCCCCAAGTTTTTCTCCTTGGAGGGTCTGAACTGCAGAATTGCCCTCAGGCAGGGACCACTCCCACTTTGTAAAGGAAAAAAATAATAAGTCCTTGGTAACTTAAAACTTTGGACTTCTGCTGTTTTAAATAGAAATTATTAAATATTTAGGTATTCTGAAACAAATGGATAATGAAATATTAATTAATCTGAGTTTGCCTGCTTTTGACCTTCTATTACAGAAAAGCTAAAAAATACACTTGAAATTGTTGGTGAGTATTTTAAAATAGAAACTAGAGGTCTTGTGAATGAAATTTGTGGATGGGGAGGAGGGTATTCCTCAGCCCAGCCTGCACTCTATCCAATCTGGAACCCCTTGATCAGGCCTAAAAAGGCAGTTGGACATCCCTCTCACAATTCAGGACTGCTGGCTCCCAACTGCACTTCTGTTTGCCTTTCTGATTGCCCCAACCACTTCTGCCTGCCAGCATGATCACCCCCTAATCATTCCCCTTCCAGCCTGATCAATGCTTAACTGCTTCCCTGCCAACTCTGTCACCCCTAACTGCCCTCCTTGCCAGTCTTATTGCCCCTAACTTCCTTCCCCTACAGGCCTGGTTCCCCCAAACTGCCCTCCCCTGCTGGCCTTGTCCCTCCCAACTTCCCTCCACTGTAGGCCTAGCTGCCCTAACTTCTCCCCTGTAGACCTTATCACCTCCAACTTCCCTCCCTTTCAGTTCTGCTCCTGTTGGCCTGATTGCCCACAACTGCACTCCCCTGCTGGCCATCTTGTGTGTTGGAGAGATGGTCAATTTGCATATTACCTCTTTATTATACAAGATTATATAGCATATGTCTCTCAAAATGTAAACATATTTGCCAATCTAAAGAATGTTCACTGTTTACTTTTAGTGGTCACCTAAAAATTAAG
Organism: Lasiurus borealis; assembly: GCA_004026805.1. NCBI lineage: Eukaryota > Metazoa > Chordata > Mammalia > Chiroptera > Vespertilionidae > Lasiurus > Lasiurus borealis. The sequence goes on along the minus strand of PVJN01003747.1, from coordinate 86,526 downwards.
GTTTGTAACAGTTAAGAATTCTAACCAATTGGAAAGAAATTATATATTTTTGGCAAAAGAAAGCATAAGGCATGTGATGCATTTTGAAAGAAAAAGAAACTGTGTTCTAAACCTGGATATTCTTTAATGAATAAGAAAGTTTGTGGCCCTGGCTGCTTTGGCTCAGTGGATAGAGCATCATCCTACAGACTGGAAGGTCCCAGGTTTGGTTCCTGTTGGGGGCATGTGCCTTGGTTGCAGGCACATTCACAGTGGGGAGTGTGCAGGAGGCGGCTGATCGATATTTCTCTCTCATCAATGTTTCTAGCTCTCTATCCTTTTCCTTTCCTCTCTGTAAAAAATCAATAAAATATATATTTAAAAAAAGAAAGTTTGTGAAAGTTATAGAAAGGTTGTAAAAAGAAATCTTAAAAGAAAAGTAAAGGTAATTTGGATAATAAATTTAATTAGATAAATGAATCTAAAGTAAACCAATGCAGAATTTGTTTAGTCTTTTCTATTCTGTTAAATAGGGAAAAAAAATCTTTCATATTTTTTTCCCAGGAAGAAGTTCTATGAATTATTAAAATGCTTATATATGACTAGAGGTCCAATGCATGAAATTCATGCAAGAGTAGGCTTTCCTACTCCTGGCTGCCAGCACCAGCTTCTTTCTTGCACCCAGGACCCAGGCTTCCCTCACAGCCTGGACTTCATCTGAAAGGATGTCTAGAAGGACATCTGGTCTAATTAGCATATTATCATTATAGACTAGTGGCCCAGTGCAGAAAATTTGTGCACATTAAAAGGGAATTAAATGAAGGAAATATTTTAACATTGTTATTTTCCCTTTCTCTATAATAGAAATGTCAGAGATGAAAGAAAATTAGTAAAATTTTCATTTTACTAATGAAAACATGATGTAAAAACATGATGTAAAAACAACACTAACACCAACAATTGTGGGAGCCCCTTTCAGGGTTCCGAGTTCAGGGTTTGGATTCTGGAGGAGGCTGCACCCAAATGAAAAGAGAGACTAGAAAAGTATTAATTTGGTGATATTGGGGGGCCCGGCAGGAGCCTTCCTCTAGTGAAAAGGACTACCCCTTGTTCTGGCTCTTTTCTCCTTTTTATTAAGACTTTGGGACATACCCATAGCTTTTAGGCAGGAAATTATAAGAACAGAAGTTTACATGAAACAAACAGGTAGAGGCTGCTTCAGCTAACAATATTTCAACTAAACAATGAGTGATTAGCTCTGACCTTTCAGAGCAATTAAAGTTTACCAGCCTTCTGGTCTCCTGTCCACATCTTTCTATTAGTGAGACAATGTTTGGTTTCCAACATCTTCCCCATTTTCTTTCCTCTAAAAATTCTTGCATCTGCAGACAAGAAATAAACATATAAAAATAAAAAATAAGACAAGCAACAATGGTTATGCTAAGAGGTAAATGAATCAGTCTGTAGTGAGTTTCTCTCTGGGCCAACAGTCCTTTGAGTCGCAGTTTCAATGTCCAACAGTTTTTCAGTGTACAAGTTAGCAATGATATTTCAGTTCTGGATGGTGGACAAATGGTGCAATGCAGGCCCGACCCTCTCTAGTTTGGTCCTGGGCAACCTGCATCTATGCACAGTTGCTGACTGCTAGTATGGCAAGGCGTCATCAGCATCTTTCATCTTTGGTTGTTTCTCCTCTTGTCTTCATAGCTGGAGCATTCTTCTCTGTTGTAGGAATTCACATGGTCTTGGAGTTGTTTTCTGAAAATATACAAACATATTCTGGACCAAAATTTAGTAAAGGAATTTTTTCTGTAAATTTTCTATAAAATTGGGATCCTTTTTATTTTTGCCCAAATGATTTTCCTTTGGCTTATTTTGATACTATGTATGTTTTTCATGGGTGTCTTGCTGTTAGCATTAGAAATGAAAATTAATTTTCATAGTAAAAGATTGTTTTTCTGGATATAATTTGCTTACAGGATACTTTTCCTTACATAATATTACTCCACTACCTCCCCTTTTTTTGATTTAATTATTAGGAGGCTGTTTGGAAAAGTTTTATAATGCAGTCTTGATGACTTTAAAATTTATTTTTTTGCCCCAAAATAGACTGTTTTACAATTATTGCATTTTAAGTAATTTTACTATGTGATGAACTACCAATAGAAATTTTAGTTAATACTTTAGGAACAATTTTTTTCCAATACAATTAAATTTTCTTGAATATTCACTTGTTTCAATTAGCCAATTTAAATTAATTTGAAAACTTGACTACTATTTTATATAAATTTAATATTATAACAATCTTAGTTTTAGCTTGTAAGTAGTGGAAAAGATTATTTGCATTCTTGAGTAGGCTATGAGCATTTCTGGTGTTAGGCTGGGTTTAAATATAGGGCAACTGTTGGCCAAGTCTCTGTCTGTTGCTGGGTCCCAATCTGAGCTGCACCTGTGTCCAGAATTAAGCTGGGCCAAATCTCTGTTACCTGGATCTTGAACTGAGCTGGGTGTGGGAAGCAAAGCAGCCATGGGGCAGGAGACCTCTCTCAGAAGGGGCGAGAGTTCAAGACCCTGCAATGTTGGGGGGTGAGGGTCTGTGCCTCATCTCTGTTGATCCCCAAGTTCTCTCCTGATGTCCCCTCTGTTACTTCCCTGAGGAATCTTACCCGTCTCTGGCTAACCAGCCATCCTCCAGAGCCAAGCAGGGTGATGTGAGGTTCAGTTCCATCTCCTTGATAGCCTATGCCCCTGTGGCCTCCACGCCCGTACCTGCCTTAGGATGCCCTCACCTGCTGGCGGGGTCCCTGGCACTGATCACATAAATTGGGGAACCCAGGTTTCTTCTCCAGGGAGGGCCCAATTCACACCACTGGGTGAGAGACAGATTCATGGTACTAGCCACATGAGGCTTCAACCTCAGCATGAACAGAAAGCTCAGGCAACAGCTGTGGGAGGGTCTCTCTTGGCAAAAAGGGCAAGAAGAGCCAATATAGAATGCTCAAGTGCCTTCTCACTGCCTTAATTCCTTTCATGATCTTTTTAAAATTGCTACCAAACATTCAAAGAATTAAATTGTAAATTGATTTGGGATATTTGTACAATATACTGTTGTAAAATATCAAAAATTATAATGACATTGTAGAATAATATCATGTAAGAATATTCTTTGCTTTGGGCGATGGCAATTCAATTTTAAACTGGCTGTCAATTTCATTTTATATAGACAAGGTCTTAGTTACTCTATTAGAATACTTAATCAAATTCCTTTCGAAGACACTGGCTTTTCATTTAGCTGAAAATCTTAATTTACGTAATTAAAGTAGGTATCTTCATTCAAAAGGCAATGCAAATTTAGTAAAGGTTTAGCTCTAATTCACAAGCCACAAATGTTGCCCTGCCTGTAGCTTAAGAATACAGGCAGCTATGGGCTTTTTGTTATTTTAAATTCTGCTGTTGGAATTTTAAGAAATACTTAGTTACTTCATTTTGCCCTTCTTAGAGGCCAAAACCTTCATAAAATTTAAAATATAGTTACTAATTTTTGTTTAATAAACCTTCCCATGCAATTTCAAGTATATTAGATCAGTTAAATTTAAGAAGATATCATTTAAGAAGAGAGAACAAATTTTTTTGTATTACGCCAGGCCCATGGAGCTTTCCAAGAATCATCTCTGTTAAAGCGTTGAAATTTTAACATGGAAAAAAAATCATCAAATATATATATTCATATATGATTTAAAGATTATAATACTTTTATACTTATCCTTAAGATACCAATTATACTTTAAATTGTATTTTTATATTAAAAATTTTCAGTTGGGAATCACAGAATTAATCCTTTTTTTTATTAGACCAATATACAACATATTTTGAATTCCTAATTATTAGAGAAATTTTATTTTCTACCAATTTAATTTGAATCTTGAACTTTTAAAGCTGGCAAGTCAAATATTTAGCAGTTCCTGAATTAATAACACAAAATCTCCTTTTTTTTTTAAAGACCAGTTTTGGATTTTTCTTTTTCTGCAGCTTTTGCAGAGAGATTCCAGCTTAAAACCCTGTCTAATATGTCCAAAAAAGTGGACAATTGTGCGCATTTCTTTTGAAGCCAGGCTTCTCTCCTCATGAGTACAGAAATTCCAGACACATCTCTAAATTTTTAAGACTTTTTCATGGTGAAAAAGGAGACTTTAAATTAGCATAATGGGAGAGTGAACTTTGATATTGGATTGCAATGTGTCTCTCCCTTCCCATACATCCTGCCTACCTTGGGGGAAAGATCTGGCCGAATTTGTTTTCATGCTTAAAAGATAAAGACAAATCTTAAATTTTTTTCTTTTTCACTTTCCAAAGTAATAACTAGCACCCAATTTGGCCAAAATTAGCATTTCCCTTCGAGTTATTCTATAATTTTTAAATGAAACCTTCAGTAATCTCATTGCAGTAGAGCAGATAGCCTTGCCCTCTACTGCCACCTTTGAATTTCTCTCCACCAGAGATGGTTTCAGCAGTAGAGTTTCACTTATTACAGATTTTAGATTCCAAATGTAAACTAAGATTTTAATTTGAACAAGAAATCACGCAAACCAAAAATCTATAATAAAGTTTACTTCATATTTATAACCTAATTCTTCCCCATTAGCAGGGCTGAAAAAGACATTCCCACCCTACTTATAGATCACAACTCTGCAGTTAATCCGTGGGCTTTGTGTACGTTGAATTTCCCTCACCTTTTCCTAGGTAATTTTCCTTCACCATTTTCCTTGGTGAATTTTCCTTCCTTCACTCTTAGGTGAGAAATACCTTCTCCTCCAGATGTCCCTTGGTCAAGTTCCAAATGTGGGCAGGAAACCCTTTCCACGTACCCTGTTGGGAGCCAGATGTGGAAGCCACTTTTACGACCTGCATGTTTCAGGTTCCCAGTTCAGGGTTTGGGTTCTGGAGGAGGCCGCACGCAAATGAAAAGAGAGAATAGAAAAGTATTAATTTGGTGATATTGGGGGGCCAGGTGGGAGCCTTCCTCTAGTGAAAAGGACTAACCCTTATTCTGGCTCTTTTCTCCCTTTTATTAAGACTTTGGGACTCACCCATAGCCTTTAGGCAGGAAATTATAAGAACAGAAGTTTACATAAAACAAACAGGGAGAGGCTGCTTCAACTAACAATGTTTCAACTAAACAGTGAGTGATTAGCTCTGACCTTTCAGAGCAATTAAAGTTTACCAGCCTTCTGGTCTCCTGTCCACATCTTTCTATTAGTGAGACAATATTTGGTTTCTGGCAAACAGTGACTGATAAAGTGATTAAACTTATTCTAATATGTCCCTGTATACCACATTAAGTGTAAAAACACTATCAGAGTGCTTAACTAATTTTCTTTTGTGATCAAGTATTTACAATTTTAACTTTAACATCACACACTCTTTGAACTCAAGAGAAAGCAATATATAACTGAACATGTACAAAAAGAGATTCAGGTAGGAATATTCATACTCTCTCTAGAGTTTGTCCTTGTGATTTATTAATTCTCATTGCAAATGTTGGCTACATGAATTAGTTTCAGTGGAAGGGGAGTGTCAGATGGGGACAAATCAATTACTGGAATCAGAAAAACCTCTCCTTCTGCAGATCCTGTTAATACTTCAGCTTTGATAATGTTAGGTTGTAATCTTTTGATAATAAATCTAGTATCAGTACTATTAAGATTTATCAGTAGCATGTTGATGGCACCCACTTTCAATTTTAATTTATGACATGGCATTCCCGAAGGAGTAATGCTATTAAGAGATTTGATGGGAAATTTTTATTTTTCAGCATCATACATTGAATCAGTGGTATCATCACTCAAATATTTGTGAAAATCTCCATCAAGTATATCCATAATTTCTTCATTTACTTTTTGAATGTGCTCAGTTTTTGGACAAAGAATTGCATGTTTAGATATATTTTTAATATTATCTATAGATATAGTGCTTTCCAAGGTAGCTTCAATAATAGATCCATTACAAATAATTTCACAGGGGACTTCAATAATATCCATTCCTAAATGTAAACCGCTTCTAGTTTGCCATCTCCAAATTTTTCTAACCATTCACTGTAAGTAGAATCCTCTGATCTCATATTTGTTTTAAGGGACAACTTGATGAAACATCCCCAAACATTACAGTACTTTAAACTCATCTGTACTATGGCTGATCACATAGCATGTAGCACAACACTGAAACATTTTCAAAAGTCCCCTCTGAGAAGGAGAACTTTCTCATTAAAGGTGACATTCAAATTCATAATTTCTGTTAGTAATCTGTCTATGGCGTTTATAACATGACAGCATACCATGGTGCATTCATCAATAATAAGAAGTTGGGCCTTTTTATTAGTTTTAGCAACTTTATTCTTTATATCAAGTCTAGATATTGACGTTTAATTTAATGGAATTGGTTTAATTTGATTTAATTTAAATGGAATTTAAACTTAAATGGAATTGAAGTTTAATTTAATTAAATATATTGAGAATAAAAGGTTCTTCCACCAAGAAGTAAATTTGCAGAAATTCCTATAGATGCTGTGGGTAAAAAAGTACCACTATGACCTCTAATATAATGTATTAAAATTTTACAAAGATATGTTTTTCCACTACCACCTGAGCCATCCAATAAAAAGCATTTGGGGTGTAGAGTTTGGTCTTCAATGGCTGAAGTTATAGTCTGAAAGGCTACCAACTTCATCATTCAGAGAATTTATCAAAACCTCTGCCAATTGTCACTCATATGATTCATAACAGGTATTTGTATTCATTAATAAAGGATAGTCCAGAAGTTTGAAATGTGAACCTTTAATTCCAAGCAATGTGAATACCTCTTGAATTTCATTAAGGGCATGCATTTCACAATTCACACAGGCACCTTTTCTTTTGTGTAATTTCCAACAAAAATCTTCAATAAAATGAGATTTATTCTCATCCCATAATTTATCTGCAACAGAAGGACATCCAAATACACATATGAATGCAAAAAGTTGCCATAGTTATTTGGGCATATTAAGGATGATTGCATCGTCAATCATATCTTTCCAAATAGTGTCATCAATTAATAATCCTCAATGTTTAGCAGCTTCATGAACTGTATCATAAATTACACCACCTACAGTTCGCAGATCATCAAAACTTATTGCATCTTTTAGATGCCAAAGCAAAAGTCTAAGGTAATATTCTGGTTCTCTAAAGCTCACAATGAACAGTTTACCATTCTTTTGGTGTTTTCTCCACAAAGAATTATTAAACACATAATGTTGTGGAATCTCCTAATAATAGTAATTATGTGCACTGGAATCTTCTCTATTCAATAAAAATCAAGCCATTTAAGTCGAGTTATGCCTTTTAGCACTAATAGAAACTTCAGCAAAATTATCAGTATGAAAATACAAATTCTGTTCATTTGTCAAATGAATAGCTAATCTTATGATTGCATGAGATTGGTCATGCATTCACATTGCAAAAAATCTCCAAATAGCCTCAGGAGCACTCACATTCCTGGAGTCAGTAAAGTCCTGTACTTCATCATGATTGATTATATTTTTTTCAGAAACTTGAATATTTGCACAATCAAGCCCTTTATAGACATATTTAAATACATATTTGACACCTTTACTTTTTTATATTGTTCTATTAATGTATGATTTTCTTTGTTTTTATTTATTTTTTATTGATTAAGATATTACATGTGTACATATCTTCATATTGCCCCGCTACCCCACTCCAATATATGCTCTCATCACTCAGTGTCTTACACTCATTGGTTATGCTTATATGCGTGCATTAAGTCTTTCAGTTGACCTCTTATCTCCCCCATCTTTCCCCAACCATCCTACTGTAATTTGACAGTCTGTTTGAAGCTTTACTGCCTCTGTATCTATCTTTTTGTTCATCAGGTTATAATGTTCTTTATTATCCATAATTGAGTGAGATCATATGGTATTTTTTTTTCATTGACTGGCTTATTTCACTTAGCATAATGTTCTTCATTTCCATCCAGGCTCCTGCAAATGGTAATAATTCCTTCTTTTTTATAGTAGATAGTATTCCATTGGTAGATGTACCATGTTTTCTGATCCACTCATCTGCTGACAGGCACATAGGCTGTTTCCAAATCTTATCTATGGTGAATTGTGCTTCTATGAACATAGTGGTGCATATATCCTTTATGATTGGTGTTGCAGGTTCTTAGGCTATATTCCTAGGAGTGGGATTACTGGATCAAATGAGAGTTCAATTTTTAGTTTTTTTGTTTGTTTGTTTGTTTGTTTGTTTTTGAAGAAACTCCATACTGATCTCCAGAGTGGCTGCACCAGTCTATATTCCCACCAGCAGTGCACAAAGGTTCCTTTATCCCAGCATCATCACCAGCACTTGTTACTTGTTGATTTGTTGATGATTGCCATTCTGACAGGTGTGAAATAATACCACATTATCATTTTAATTTTCATCTCTCAGATAATTAGTGACTCTGAGCATATTTTCATGTCTCTTGGCCTTCCTTCTGTCTTCTTTAGAAAAATATCTATTTAGGTCTGTTGCCCATTTTTTAATTGGGTTGTTTATCTTCCTTTCATTGAGTTGTATGAGTTCCCTGTAAATATTGGAGATTAAACCTTTATCAGTAATACCATTTGCAGATATGCTCTCCCGTACAGTGGGCTTTCTTGTTGTTTTGTTGAAGGTATATTTTGCTGTGCAAAAGCTTTTTATTTTGATGTAGTCTCATTTGTTTATTTTCTCTTTAGTTTCCATTGCCCTAGGAGTGGTATCAGTAAAGAAATTGTTTGGCATATGTTTGAGATTTCTCTGCTTGTGGATTATTCTAGTATTTTTTATGGTTTCTCATTGTATGTGTAGGTCCTTTATCCATTTTGAGTTTATTTTTGTGTATGATGTAAGTTGGTGGTAAAGTTTCATTTTTTTTTGCATGTATCTGTCCAAGTTTCCCAATACTATTTATTAAAGAGACTGTATTTTCATACCTCCTTTGTCAAATATTAATTGAGCATAGTGTTTTGGGTGGATATCTGGATTCTCTATTCTATTCCATTGGTCTATGTGCCTGTTCTTGTGCCAGTACCAGGCTTTTTTGAGAACAGTGGCTTTGTAATAAAGCTTGAAATCTGGTATTGAGATCCCTCCTACTTCATTCTTTCTCAGGATTGCTGTGGCTATTCGGGGTCTTTTTTTTTTATTTCAGATGAATTTTTGGAGAGTTCTGTTTAGGTGTGTGAAATATGCCATGGGTATTTTATTGGGGAGTGCATTGAATCTATATATTGCTTTGGGTAATATGGACATTTTAATGATGTTGATTCTATCAATCCATGAACAAGGTATACTCTTCCATCTATTTATGTCTTCCTATATCTCTTTTTTCTATGCCCTGTAATTTTCTGAGTAGAGGCTTTTTACCTCCTTAGTTAAGTTTATTTCTAAGTATCTTAATTTTTTTGGTGCAATGATAAATGGGATTTTCTTCTTGGTCTCTTTTTCTGTAAGTTCACTTTGGATGTATAGAAATGCCATAGATTTCTTGGCATTAATTTTGTATTCTGCTACATTGCCGAATTCATTTATTAAGTCTATTAATTTTTATGGAGTTTTTAGGATTTTCTATGTACAGTATCATGTTATCTGAGAATAAGGACAGTTTTATTTCTTCCTTTCTAATTTGGATGCCTTATATTTCTTCTTCTTATCTGATTGCAATGACTAGTACTTCCAGTATTATGTTGAATAAGAGTGGTGAAAGCAGGCATACCTGTCTTATTCTTGTTTTTAGGGAAATGGTTTTAGGTTTTGCCAATTTAATATAATGTTGGCTGTGAGTTTGTCATATGTGGCTTTTATTATGTTGAGGAATTATTCTTTTATTCCCACATTGCTAAGAGTTTTTATCAAAAATTGGTGTTGGATTTTATCAAATGTTTTATTTTCATCAATTGATATGACTATGTGGTTTTATTTCTCAAATGTTTTAATGAGATGTATCATGTTTATTGATTTGCAAATATTGTACCATTCTTGCATCCCTGAGATAAATTCTACTTGGTCATGGTGTATAATCTTTCTGATGTACTACTGGATCTGATTTGTTACAATTTTGGTGAGGATTTTATCATCTATGTTCATATTGCCCAGTAATTCTCCTTTTTTATATTGTCTCTATCTGGTTTTGGTATTAGGGTGATGCTGACTTCATAGAGGGAGCATAGAAGTGTTTGTTCCTCTTGAATTTTTTTTTGAATAGTCTGAGGAGGATAGGTTTTAGTTTTTACTTGAATGTTTGATAAACTCCCCTGTAAAGCTGTCTGTTCCTGGGCTTTTGTGTGTTGGAAGCTTTTTAATGACTGCTTCAATTTTTTCCATACTTATTGGCCTATTGAGATGTTTAGATTCTTCCTGATTGTGTTTGGGAATGTTGTATTTTTCTAGGAATTTCTTCCAGGTTATCCAGTTTGTTGGAATAGAGGTGCTCATAATATTGTTTAACAATCCTTTGTATTTCTGTGGAGTCTGTTGTTATTTCTCCTCTTTCATTTCTGATTTTGTTTATTTGAGTCTTCTCTCTTTGCTACTTGGTGAGGCTGGTGAGAGGTTCATCAATCTTGTTTATCCTTTCAAAGAACCAACTCTTGGTTTTGTTAATCTTTTCTATTGTTCTTTGGTCTCTATGTTGTTTATTTCTGCTCCGATCTTTATTTTTTCCTTCTTTTTGCTTACACTGGGATTTCCTTATTGCTCTTATTCTAACTCTTTGAGTTGTTGGGTTAGGTAATTTATTACCATTGCATATTGTTTTTTGCAGTAGGCTTGTAGAACTATGAACTTCCCTCTCAAGACTGCTTTCACTGTGTCCCATAGATTTTGGATTGTTGTGTTTTTATTGTTATTTATTGACATAATGTTTTATATTTCTTCTTTGATCTTTCTGGTAACCCAGTCATTGTTTAACAGCATGCTATTTAGCTTCCAAGTGTTTGATTTTTTTGGATTGTTTTTATGGTTGTTGATTTCCAATTTTATGCCATTATGATCTGAGAAGATGCTTGATATGCTTCCTGTCTTCTTGAATATGAAGAGACTTTGCCTGTGTCATAATATGTAGTCTATTCTTGAAAATGTTTCATGTGTACTGGAGAAGAATGTATATTCTCTAGCTTTGGTGTGAAATGTTCTAAAGATGTCAATGAAATCCATCTGATCTAGTGTGTCATTTAGGATTGCTGTTTCTTTGCTGATTTTTTGTTTAGTTAATTTGTCCAGTTTTGTGAGTGGGGTATTAAAGTTTCCTATTATGATTGCATTGCTATAAATTTATCCCTTGATATCTTCAAGAAGTTTTTTTTGTATGTATTTGGGTAATCCTCTATTGGGTGTGTATATGTTTACCTGAGTTATATCTTCTTGTTTACTTGTTCCCTTTACTATTAGGTAGTGGCCTTCCTTATCTCTTGTTATGGCCTTTACTTTGAGGTCTATTTTGTCAGATAGAAGTATCACAACCCCAGCTTTTTTCTCATTTCCATTTGCCTGAAAAATGTTTTTCCATCCTTTCACTCTCAGTCTGTGAATCCTTTGTTCTGAATTGGCTCTCTTGCAGACAGAAAATATATGGGTTATGTTTTCTTATCCATTCAGCTATCCTATGTCTTTTGGTGCATTTATTCCATTTAAATTTAATGTTATTATTGATAAGTACATGTTTGTTGTTATATTTTTCTTTAATGTTTGTGTTTCTTCTTAACTTTCTCTTTTTTCTTTTTACAGGCAATCTCTTTAGCATTTCTTGCATTGCTTGTTTGGTAGTGATAAACTCTCTTAGCTCTTTTTTTTGTCTGTGAAGGTCCTGCTTCCACCTTCAATAGCCTTCTTGGATATAGTATTCTTGGATTCAGTTCCTTGCTTTGCATCACTTTGTAAATTTCATTCCATTCTCTCTGGCCTGGAATGTTTCTATTGAGAAATCCATTGATAGTTTAATAGAAGAACCCTTATAGATAACTTTCTGTTTCAGGCAGCCTTTAAGATTCTTACCTTGTTGGTGGTGTTTGACAATTTATGATGTGTCTTGGTGTCACACTTTTAAGGTTCATCTTGTTTGGGACTCTATGTGATTCTTAGACTTGCATGTTTTTTGTTTGTTTTTTTCTTGGCAATATCAGGGACGTTTTCTGTCATTACTTCTTCAAACAGGTTTTCTATTCCTTGCTTTTCTTTCACTCCCTTTGGTATGCCTGTTATGTGAATATTGTTTCATTTTGTGTTGTCCCAAAGCTCCCTTAGGCTCTCCTCTTGCTTTTTAAATCTTCTTTCCCGTTGTTGCTGTGTTTGTGTGTTTTCTTTCCTACCTTGTCTTCTAATTTGCTGATGCACTCCTTAGCCTCTTCTAGTCTCCTGTTTAAGCCTTCCATTGTGTTCTTTATTGCAACTGTGTTGTTCTTCATCTCCTCTTGGTTTCTTTTCTTTTTTTAAAATATATTTTATTGATTTTTTACAGAGAGGAAGGGAGAGGAATAGAGAGTTAGAAACATCTATGAGAGAGAGACATCAATCAGCTGCCTTCTGCATGCCCCCTACTGGGGATGTGCCCTCAACCAGGATACATGCCCTTGACAGGAATCGAACCTGGGACCTTTCAGTCCACAGGGCGACGCTCTATCCACTGAGCCAAACCGGTTTCAGTTTGGTTTCTTTTATGCTGCTGACATTCTCATTCAGCTCTTAATAATTCTCATTGAGTTGTGTGTATTTGTAACCAGCAGTTTAAACATCTTTAGAAACATTACTTTGAGTTCTTTCCCTGATAAGCTGCTAATCTCAATTTCATTTAACTCCCTTTCTGTGATTCCTCCTTTTCTTTCCTTTGGGGATTGCTTTTTTGTCTTCCTATGTTTTTCTGTAATGTTTTAATTGTACATCCAGTTGCTTTTCTACCCAGGTTCTTTTGGGGATGGTGCTACTGGTGTAATCTCTCAGTTATCCTGGGTTTGGTCATCAAGTGTAGCTCCCTACTTGAACTATTTGGTTCTCTTGATGTAGGCCTGTGAGCTTGAGAGGCACAACTGTGCTGTCTAGAAGTCAGATGCTGTGGAGGGGTGAGTCCTAATTTTTATTGTCTTATACCCTTAATAGAAATCATGCATGCCCATAGGGACTCACAGTGGCACCCAAGAACCATCTGTTGGGGTGATGGGGCTCAGAAGACCTGCACCCTGTAAAGGTGTGGCTGTGGTGTCCAGAGTTCTGTAGTTGTGGGGTGGGCAGTCTCAGCTTTTGCTGCTTCACATGTGGTGGATAGGTGCTCACTCACAGTGGCAGTTCACATGGGCACCAATGGTGGTATGTTTGCCTGCAAGGCACACTGAAGAATTCTGAAGGGCTCTGGCAGTGTATCCATATAATTGAGGCAGATATCCAGGATGAGTGAATTCAATTTTTACTGCTGGGGCAAGTGCATCCCTGTTTGTCCAAGATTATACCCAGGGAGAGCTCACAGTGGTTTCCACGAGTGCCCTATGGATAGATGGGTTCAGGGTGCCTGCCTGTTGGAAATTCACATCTGTGGAGTTGTGTTTGCTGGCACAGAGCTCTGACATACTCTGAGGCGTTCTGGTACTAAGGTTGAGCACCTAGGGTGAATGTGGGCAGTTATTCAGAAAGAGGAAATTCAGAATTTCTAATGTGGGGCAGCATGCCCTTGTCTGTGCAGAATCACACAACAGAGTGTCATTGCTGCTCCCCCAGCACACTGTTGGTAGATGGATTTAGGGTTCCTGCTCCTTGGAAATGCGCATGTGTTCTGGTGCTTTTACCTGTGCAGAGCTTTGACACAATCTGAGAGACCCTAGCACTGAAGTTGCCCACTGGGATATCCCTATGCAGTTATTCAGGAAGCGGGAGTTCAGAATTTCTATTGCATGGCTGTGCACCCTTTTCTGTACAAAATCACACCTGTGGGAGCTCCCAGTGGCTGTTTATGGAGTGCCTGCATGACATGGAAATGCATGAATGTTTTGTCCAGAGTTCTGCCACTTAATGTTTCTGAGCGGTGTACCTTTGGAGGTGGAAGTCCCAGGGTCTGTGGGTCTGTAGGTGGAGCAGAAGGATTTTGGCTTAAGTGGCTGCTGGATTGCAGGGCAGTTTCAAGGCCTGTCTGGTGGCGGTGCTGATGAGTTACTAAAAACGGCCATTCTCCCCTTCAAGATGGTGTGGGCTTCATGCTGGAATCCAGCAGTCTGGTGAGTGTCTGCAGCAGTTGTAGTCTCTCCTTATTCTAAGAGAGCCTGGCCTTCCAGCCCCTGCTGCTCCTACAAGGTTTTAACTGTTCTTTACTCACTCACACACACACCACACACATCCACATTCTCTACTTTCATACCCTCATTCACTTCCTCTCCTTCACCTCCATCCTGCCAGCCACCATATTCTGAAGCTCTCATATTTGACACATTTAATTTATGCATAGACTTCAATGTTCATATAACAGTTATATTTAAGTCACAAATACGAGTTATTAGGGACAATCCAAGTGTTATCAACAACTTTATTTCCAATAGACATGGTGCTACAAGATCTTCATTTGTATTTGGGATATCCATCAATATTTCCAATGGCTGCATTTTGAAATTCTTTCAGATATCCCTTTGAACACTTCCTATTTTCCACGCATGGACTATTTGGATTTTTTATTCCACATGGTCCATGGACCTACCATATTTAATTTTACAATTTGAAAAAGTCAAGGACACTGACCTTCATCTAGAATTTCTGCCATAACTATACAGTCAATGTCATCTTCTGTTAGAATTTGGATTCACTATTTAATATAAATAATGTGTAAGTATGAGGCAGCCTGCATTTCTGAAATTTAATGACATGAATTTTAGCTATTACTTTGCCAAATAAATGGAATTTACATATATCATTTAAAAGAGCATTCAGCTTAATATTAAAAGCTCTGGCTACCAAGTCAGATCTGTTTTCAACTTTCTGCCAGTGTTGTAAATTGTTTATAATATCTACCCATTTGGGGTTGCAAGTCATGGTTAGGAATAAATTGGGTTTGCCAAACTTTGGTACAATTGCCATAGCATCCTAATATCACTGCTGCTTATTTCTGGGACTACCCTCAAAAGATGATGAAAGAATTATCATTTTACCAATTGGCATATTTTCATTTTCAGATCTAGATTTGAGATAATCCATCAAACCACTATATTTGTCGACTCTAAACTTAGATTGGTTTGCTTTAATGAAATTTATTCAATTGGCTTCCATTTTTCAATATGAATTGACAATTAACTGTTGAGTTAATTTTCCTGCATTTAAAATAGAATTGAATGTGTCCTGCAGAGAGAGATGAAATCCATGATTCTGCATTTGTCTAACTCGTGTCCTTACATTTTGTCTATTATTATTGTCGACTACACTGTTATCTTTGAGTTTTAATGCAATATCCATTCCCCTGCCTTTTTCACCATGTGGAAAAATAATAGGTTGTGTTATTGCATCTAATGTATGAAAAAGACACTGATTGGTTTCATTTTAGTGGCATTCAGATTATTGGGACCTGGCTTACAATGAATGAGTAATTCCCTTTCAAAAGGAGATTCTCCATTTTCATTTATGAATATAGCAGTAATCTTGGTTACATGGGGAGAATTATATCTACCCAAATCATAGTTATAATCGTATTTAATCACCATTGTTACTTCTGTGGGAGGAATACCTTTTGTTGCTGCTTCAGATTGGACTTCCTTTTCTACCTCATGTAGCATCTTGTATGATTTTGTTAATTCATTTATTTCATGCATGAAGTTATTGATGTTGATCATGAATCTTTCTGAGCAGCCTTGGTTTTTCTGGCATTGCTAATATTTTACTTGTTGCTTTGGCCATATATAAAATTTAGAGTTGAACAAACTTCTGAGAAATATCATCTAAAAAATGTAAAGTTCCAGTACAGTGATAAACTTGTCCATGTATTCTAAAACAGTATGGCCCATATACTGGTGGTGATGCAATATTTACACCCATTGAAACAAAGGCAAAAGAACTATTTATTGAACGAATATTTTCCATGACATTTTTAATGTAAGAATCTTCATGTATCATTAATTTTTTAAAAAAAAATATGGTGGGAATTCTGGAAAATATCATTTGGACAAACTTTATCTTTGCTACAACATTGAGTAAATTTTCCATCCGATGGTTATTCATCAGAGAATTTTAGTGATAGGCAAAATTGATATCAACAGTCATTTTATGTTGATAATTGCATCCTCATTTACTTCATTTTTGCTGTGAAGGCAGTTTCTACCAGTATTGGTAGTACTTGTTGACGACTGTTCTTTAGACATATTCTATCATCTTCGCCACATTCTTTTAACTTCAGAGGTACGTTGTTCTTCAGACATTTTTTTTTTGTTGATGAGACCAGTTTCTTTCAGCTGCAGAGTAACATTGTGCCAATCATTGGTCTTCAGATACATTCTGTAGCTGACGCTGGCTTCTTTTGGCTTCAGAGGTATGTTGTGATAATAATTGGTCTTTAGATAGTTTCTGTCCAGAACTCTTGTTTCTTTTGGCTGCAGAAGTATGTTCTGCCAATCGTTGGCTTTCAGATACATTCTGTTGCCAATGCTGGCTTCTTTCAGCTTTAAAGGAATGTTGTACCGATACTTTCTCTTCAAACATATTATGTTGATGCCGCCACTTTCTTTTGGCTTCAGACCAACTTTGTTCAAATAGTTGGTCTTTAGATAAATTCCCTCCTCCCTCCTGTCAGGGTCTGGGGTGCAGGTGAATGGGACTCCTGGATGTCTGGCTGCTGACAGCAAAATGTCCAATGTCCAGTTCTGCGTGGAATGGGGTTCCCTCTTCCCTCCTGTCAGGGTTCACAATGCAGGTGAATGAGATTCCTGGCTTAGGTCATCCCTCCTGTCATTTTGGATGTGACAGACTCTGGATCTTTGTATATATAGATGTTATATTAATAATATATTTTATTACTTAAAATGCCATCTTCTTACTCATAAAAACTGAAATTTTGCTAGCCTATGTTTGTGTTTAATCCCCTTTATTAATTCATCAATTTGAATGAATAACCAAATGCTGTTTCATAATTATAAGAATTATATATAATCTTTTGGTAAAATAAGTTTGTCAACCTTCCCTGGGTTTGAATTTTAAGAAATTTTTCTTGACCAAGAATTGGTTTTAGATCAGTTCAGTACTCCCCTGGAATGCCTCAAGAATTTGTTTTCTCTCCTTAGGAAGAAAAGGTTTCTGCTTAAGGTACATGGGTAGCTTTGTTAAATAAAGAAATAATAACTCTAATATACTTTCATTTATAACTCTAATTGTTATTTAGTAATATTGTGTTTTACACACAGGACAAAATTCCATGTCATTTGCATTATAGTCAAATCTAAAGCCATGTCATTTTAAATTTCTTCTTGTGAAATACATTTAGGAAAATGTTACATCTTCTGAGGGATCCATAGAAAGGACTCTGACATTTTCAGATCATCCCATTCAAACTGGAAGAAAATTATTAGAACACTATAGAGTATCTGGATTTATAGAAGAACTGGCAGAAAAAAAGAACATTTGATTGTGGGACTGAATGAACTAAAATATAATTATATAGTTTTTGTAACTTTTTTTGAAATCACTGCTGATTCTTAAGTCTTTTTTTTTTAGACATAAGAAAACTTGTTTATTTTCTTAAAGTAATTTGGCAAATTATATGCTTCTTTCCCTACCTTATTCCTTCAGAACTTGGTGACAATATGTTTCCTCACATTAATTCAATAGGTCAATGATATATTAACCCAGATTTCAACTGGCTTGTCATGTCTGAGAGAGACATGCTCAGATTTTGTATGCCACCAGAAATCTGACTGTATTTATATGTTAGAAACACCACAGGTCCTAACCAAAAGAACCTTCTCATAGCGATGGCAGCAGACTGCAAGACAATCTCCACCTGTGGAGACCTGATTTGTTATTGCAGCATAACCACGATTGTGAGGAATTTTAAAGAATGTACTGTTCAATCTTTCTGACAATTTTCAATTGATAGAAAACAACACTGAACAAATTAGAGAAACCATCTCCTAAGATCCTGCATTCACTATACTCCATCCCTAGGAACTGCTTTCAAGGCAGAAGCAAATGTAGTCCAAAAGGATGATATTTTTCATCTAAAATTAATTTCATAGATATGAGATCATAGATAAGCAGTGGTGAATGTTAAAGGCAGAAGTATAATATTGGAAACTAATTATAATTATAAGAAATGTTGATCATGCTCTATTAACCATGATGTTTCTGTTCTGATTAGAAAGCACACTTTTACTTGGCTAGGAGTTATATGCCCTGGGATATGGAAGATAACATCAGAATACAGTCCAGCTTCTTATCCTGAGAACTACTATCATTATGGAAAGATTTATATCCTCCTAAAGGTGCCTATCCTCCAGCCTCCCAACCTCCCAGCCCACATAACTGTAACCTCTAATGGTTATCCCATGCCCACTTTGCCATACCTATATTTCTAGTTTCCGATGTATTCTAAACCTTCTACCCAATATAAACAGCTGGCTTATGGTGGGGTGCATAACAGAGTTTTGTCAATGACATGCTGCTCTCACAAACTGCAGGCATTATTAAAACAAATGCTCTTATATGATTCAATCCTGTTTCTGCTGAATTGGCTCAAGTAGTGGCAGGCAGCCTGGACCCTTTGTTTTTCCAGTTACAAAGTTGCAAAGGTTGGTTTTCTGAGAAAGGTTCTCTCTCTTGAGGGTTCTGTGAACCTCTCTTCACCAGTGCCTGCTAGATGGATACCTGAGCCTAGAGTAAGGGCTAGAGCCTGTGATCCCTATGCTCCTGCTCTCTCCACCCAATAGCACATTTATAGACTTACTTTCTGAAGTCCCCTTTTTATCTTTTTCCTCCTTCTCAAGTCTTTGTACACAAATATATTATTTATTATTGGGACTTCCAGAAAATTTCCAATTTTATTATTTTTTTCTCTCTCTTCAGCACTAAACTTCCTTATTTCAAAATAGAAATGAAAGCAGCCATAATCTCCATTTAGTTTTATGGGCCACAGAATCATTTGACTAATCTTGGGAGTCATTATCCCCAAATATTAAAGGTGATTTTTCCACTGGTGAGTCTGCATTCACTGAGAGGCTGAGATTATATTGGCAAGGGCTGGTCTACTGATCATTTAAAAAGAAAATTTGGGGCACACATCACTTGCAGACAGGTCCTGGGCCTTTCTGTGAACTGCCACTGGGTGTGTACTTCTCCAACCATGGGTGCATTACTCCCTCAGCAAGCTGTATGACATCCCCATCCCATCTCCCCATCCCTGGACACCTTGGTGAGTTACTGAGAACTCACCTCAAGGTCACATTGTATCAACCACAGACTCTGAGATTCCCACATCCACAGCTCCTGGCTCCTGAACCCCTTCGTGATTCAGAGAGAGAAATCACTTTAGCAAGAGTTCCACTGCATCAACTACAAACAACAAGACATCTTCCCAACTGTCATGGGCTCCAGGACCCTCGTAGTGAGTTGGAGAGTGACACTAATCCAACAAGAGTCACACAACACTGTCAAAAGTCACAGTACCTGATACTCCTTCCTCCCAGACTATGGACTCTGGGAACCCACAGTGAGAACATACTAATGAGACCTCAGGCAACCTTTTCCACAAGAGCTGGAACCACAGACACATCCAAAAGAGCTTGCAAAACAAAGCTGGGGGTTGATCACACTGCCAATTCATGAAGAGATTTAATCCACAAATAAGAAACTAACATCAAGACCCAACTACATCAGGAGAACCCAAATAGCTCAAGTAATGAGTTCCACTAGATCACCACACTATTGGGTCCCAAAAATCACCAACTGCATAGACCACCCCAAAAAGAACATGGAGAGAAAAGCAGTTGGATCTAAGACATAGAAACAATTAAAACATTACAGCAAAAAATGGAAAGAAAAAAAATCCCCAAAGGAGAGAAAAAGAGGAATCATCAGAAAGGGAATTAAATGAAATGAAGGAACATAACATGTCAGATAAAGAATTCAGAGAAATGGCTCCAAGGATATTCAAATGACTGGAAGACAAATACACACAACTCAATGAGAATTATAAGGAGGTGAATTACAATGTCACCATCATAAAAGGAAACCAAGAGGAAATGAAGAATGACCTAGCTTCAATAAAGAACAATGGAACAATGGAAGGTTTAAACAGTAGACTAGAAGAGGCTCAGGACCACATTAGTGAATTAGAAGAACAAGTAGGAAAACACACACAAATTCAACATGAACTGAAAATAAAACTTCAAAAGCAGGAGGAGAGCCTAAGGGAGCTTTGGGACAACACAAAATGAAACAACATCTGAGTAATAGGGGTAACAGAAGGAGAGGAAACAGCAAAGTATAGAAAACCTGTTAGAAAAAAAAATGACAGAAAACTTCTCTGATGTTGGAAAAAAACAAAACACTCAAGTCCAAGAAGCACATGGGGTCCCAAATAAAATGAACCCCAAAATACCCACACCAAAACATCATAAATAAATTGGCAAACATTAACAACAAAGTAAAAATTGTAAAGGCTGTCAGAGAGAGACAGAAAGTTACCTACAAGGCATCTCCCATTAGAAAAACAACTGATTTCTTAACAGAAACGCACAAGGCCATAAATGAATGGAATGAAATTTACAAAGTCATGCAGAGCAATAATGTAAATCCAAGAATATGCAGCAAAGCTATCATTCAGAATTGAAGGTGGAATCAGGAACTTCACAGACAAAAAACAAAACAAAACACAAAACTAAGAGAGTTTATTACCACAAAACCAGGAATGAAAGAAATGCTAAAGAGGCTGCTGTAAAAAAAAAAAAAAGAAAGAAAGAAATAGAAAGGCTATAAGGAGCACAAGCATAAAAAATAAAAATGGGAAGAATCAAGTACTAATAAATAATAACATTAAACATAAATGGAACCAATACTCCAATCAAAAATATAGGATAGCTAAATGGATAAGAAAAGATGAGCCATGTACTAGTTGACTGCAAAAGATCCACCTTAGAACAAAGTATTCAGACAGACTAATAGTGAAGGGATACAAAATTTTATTTAGGCAAATGGACATGAGAAAAAAAGCTGGGGTTGCGATATTTATATCTGAAAAAATAAACCTCAAAGTAAAAGCCATAAGAAAAGATAAACAGTGCTCTAACTGGTTTGGCTCAGTGGATAGAGCATTGGCCTGTGGACTAAAGTGTCCCATTTTCAATTCCAGTCAAGGGCATGTATCTTGGTTGAGATAAAAGTTTCTCTCTCATCAATGCTTCTAACTTTGTCCCTCTCCCTTCCTGTTCGTAAAAAAAAAAAAAAAAGGAGTAAAATATATTAAAAAATATATATATATATAAGGAATCCATATATCTGCTGTCTATAAGAAACCCACAGACTGAAAAGAGATGCACACAGACTGAGGATGAAGGGATGGAAGATGATGTTTCAGGCAAATGGAAATAAAAAAAAATCTGGACTTGCAATACTTATATCTGATAAATTATATCTCAAATTGAAGGACATAACAAGAGATAAAGAAGGCCACAATCCAACAAGAAGAAATAACTCTGGTAAACATACACACACCGATTATAGGAGGACCTGAATACATAAAAAAACTCCTGGAGGATATTAAGGGAGAGATTGCCAGCAATACAATCATGGTAGGAGACTTTAATACCCCTCTGTCACCACTGGAAAAATCCTCTAAACAAAAAATCAGCAAAGAAACATCAATCCTAAATGACTTACTAGACCAGATGGAATTAATTGACATCTTCAGAACATTCACACAAAAGCCACAGAATATACTTTCTTCTCCAGTGCACATGGGTCATGTTCAAAGATAGACCATATGTTGGATCATAGGAAAAGTCTCTTCAAATTCAAGAAGGAAGAAATCATATCAAGCACTTTCTCAGACCACACTGGCATAAAACTGGAAATCGACTACAATAAAAACAATACAAAGAAATAAAAAAAAAAGGAAACTATACAGCATGCTATTAAACAAAGACTGATAACCAGAGAGATCATGGAAGAAATAAAAAACATCATGGCAACAAATGAAAATGACAACACAACAATACAAAATTTAAGGAACCCAGTGAAAGCAGTCTTGAGAGGGAAGTTCTTAGCTCTACAAGCCTACTGAAAAAAAAACAAGAAACAATGATAATGAATTACCTAACCATACAACTCAAAGTGCTAGAATGACAGCAACAAGAAAAGCCCAGTGTAAGCAAAAGGAAGGAAATAGTAAAGATCAGAGTGGAGATAAACAACATGGAGACCAAAAAACAATTCAAAAGATCACCAAAACCAAGAGCTGGTTCTTTGAAATAATGATAATAATAATAATAATAATAATAATAATAATAATAATAATTAAATGATGGACCTCTAGACAGGCTCACCAGGAAGCAAAGAGAGAAGATCCAAATAAAAAAAAAATCAGAAATAAAAGAGGATAAGTAACAACAGACCCGCCGAAATACAAATGATTGTTAAAAAATACTATGAACAAGTCTATTCCAACAAATTGGACAACCTTCAGGAAATGGATATATTCATTGAAAAATATAACCTTCAAAAACTTAATCAGGCAAAATCTAAACAACTCTATAGTCCAATAACTATGGAAGAAATTGAAGGAGTCATCAAAATGCTTCCAGCCAACAAAAGCGTGGGGCCAGATGGCTACACAGGAGAGTTTTACCAAACATTCAAGGAAGAATTAAAACCTATCCTCCTCAGACTATTCAAAAATATTCAAGAAAAAGGAATACTTCCAAACACCTTCTATGAAGCCAGCGTCACCCTAATACCAAAACTAGATAAAGACAACACAATGAAAGAGAATTACAGGCCAATATCTCTCATGAACATAGATGCCAAAATCCTCAACAAAATTCTAGCAAATTGGATCCAGCAGTACATCAGAAAGATCATACACCATGACCAAGTAGGATTTATCCCAGGAATGCAAGTCTGGTACAATATGTATCAGCAGATCAATAAATGTGATACATCATATAAACAAATTCAGAGATAACAATAACATAGCCATATCAATTGATGCAGAAAAATCTTTTGACAAAATCCACACGCTTTCTTGGTAAAAGCTCTCATCAAGGTGGGGATAGAAGGATCATACCTCAACATCATAGAAGCCATATATGATAAATGCACAGCTAACAATATATTCAGTGGGCAAAAACTAAAGCCATTTTCCTCAAGAACAGGAACAAGACAAGGATGCTCACTCTTACCATAATATTGGAAGTATTACCATTGCAATTAGACAACAAGAAGAAATAAAAGGCATCCAAATTGGAAAAGAAGAAGTAAAGCTGTCCTTATTTGCAAATGACCGGATACCGTACATAAAAAATCTGAAGGACTCCCTCCAAAAACTAATAGACTTAATAAATGAATTTGGCAATGTAGCAGGATACAAAATTAATGCCAAGAAATCTATGGCATATTGTACACTAATAGTGAAATTAAAGAAAGAGAGACTAAAAAAGCAATCCCATTTGCCATTGCACCAAAAAATGAAATACCTAAAAATAAACCTAACTAAGGAGGTAAAAGATCTATATGTAGAAAACTACAGGACACTAAAATAATAAAAAGAGGAAGATGTAAACAAATGGAAGAGCATACCATGCTCATGGATTGGGAGATTCAATATCATTAAAATGTCCATACAACCCAAAGTAATCTATAGATTCAATGAACTACCCATTAAAATACCAATGACATATTTCACAGACCTAGAAAGAACTCTTCAAAGATTCATCCGGAACAACAACAAAAAAAAAAAGAGCCCAAAGAGCTACAGCAATCCTGAGAAAGTAGAATAAAGTAGGTGGGATCTCAATACCAGATTTCAAGCTATATTACAAAGTTACTGTTCCCAAAATAGCCTGGTACTGGCACAAGAACAGACATATAGACCAATAGAATAGAAGAGAGAACCCAGATATCTACCCAAACCACTGTGCTCAATTAATATTTGTCAAAGGTGGCATGAACATGCAATGGAATAAAGACAGCCTCTTCAATAAATAGTGTTGGGAAAATTGACAGATACATGCAAAAAAATGAAACTGGACCACCAACTTACACCAAATACAAAAATAAACTCAAAATGGATACAGGACTTAAACATTACAAGGGAAACCATAAAAATACTAGAGGAATCCACAGGCAGCACAATCTCAGATATATGCCGAAAGAACTTATTCACTGATACTGCTCCAAGGGCAATAAAAGCTAAAGGAAAAAAAAAAAAAAAGGACTACATCAAAATAAAAAGCTTTGCACAGAAAATAAACCATCAACAAACCAACAAGAAAGCCACTGTATGGGAGAAGATATTTGCAAATGTTATCACTGATAAAGGTTTAATCTCCAACATCTACAGCCAACATATACAACTTAATAAAAGGAAGATAAATGATCCAATACAAAAATGGGCAACGGACCTAAATAGAACCTTCTCAAAAGATGACTGAAGGAAGGCCAAGAGACACATGAAAATATGTTCAAAGTCACTAATTATTTGAAAGATGCAAATCAAAATGACAATGCGATACTATCTCACACCTGTCAGAATGGCAATCATCAACAAATTAACAAATGACAAGTGTTGGTAAGGATTAGGAGAAAAAGGAACCCTTATGCACTGCTGGTGGGAATGCAGAATGTTCAGCCACTGTGGAGAACAGTATGGAGTTTCCTCAAAAAACTAAAATGGAACTCCCATTTGACCCAGCAATCCTACTCTTAGGAATATATCCTAAGAAATTACAAACACCAATCAAAAAGGATTTATGCACCCCTATGTTCATAGCAGCACAATCTACAATAGCTACAATTTGGAAACAGGCTAGGTTCCCATGAGCAGATGAGTGAATCAGAAAACCATGGTACATCTACACAATGGAATTCTATGCTGCCATAAAAAAAGAAGGAATTCTTACCATTTGCAGCTACCTGGATGGAACTGGAGAGCCTTTTGCTAAGTGAAATAAGTCAGTGAAGGTGAAATACCACATGATCTCACTCATTTATAAAGAACATTATAAACTGATGACAAAAGGATAGATACAGAGGCAGTAAAGCATCAAACAGACTGTCAAATCACAACAGGATGATGAAGGAGAGGTGAGGTAGATAAGAGATCAACCAAAGGACTTGTATGCATGCATATAAGCATAACACAAGACTCTGGGGGGTTATGGTATGCCTGGGAGTGGGGGAGGGAATGGGAATATATGCATACATGTAACACATTAATACAAAAGTTTTAAAAAAGATACAAGGAGGTCCACCTGTTAATATTAAAGGGGACAATTCAACAAGAAGATATAACTCTGGTAAGCATAGATGCATACAATAGATGGGCATGCAAATACATTAAAAAAAACTTATGGAATATAACAAAGGAGAGATTGACAGTGTTACAATCATAGTAGGGGACATTAATACACCACTGACAATACTAGATAAATCCTCTAATCAAAAAACCAATAAAGAAACAGAAATCCTAAATGATTCAATAGATTGGATCGACTTAATTGACACCTCCAGAACATTTCCCCCAAAACTACAGAATGTACATTCTTCTCAAGTGTACATGGGACATTTTCAAATATAGACCACATATTAGGACACTGGCAAAGTTTCTTCAAATTCAAGAAGATAAAATTATTCCAATCATCTTCTCAGATCACAATGGAGCAAAATTAATAATCAATTACTATAAAAACAATTAAAAAATATCAAACACCTGTAGGCTAAATAGCAGGCTATTAAAAAATGATTGGTTACCAGAGATCAAAGAAGAAATAAAAAGAATCATGGAAACAAACTACAATGAAAACATAACGATGCAAAATCCATGGGACACAATGAAAGCAGACCTGAGTGGGAAGTTCATACATCTACAGACCTAGATAAAATGGCAATAAATTATCCAAACTTGCAACTTAAAAAAATTAGAAATAGAGCAAGAAAAGCCTAGAATAACCAGAAAAAAAGGAAATAATAAAGATCAAAGCATAAATAAATGACATAGAAACCAATAAACAATACAAAAATCAGTAACTCTGAAAGGATAAACAAGATTGATGAACCTCCATTTAGGCTCACCAAGAAACAAAGACAGAAGACACAAATAAACAAAACAGAAATTAAAGAGGCAAAATAACAGCTGATTCTGTTACAGAGAACCAGAATAATCAAACAATACTTGGAGAGTTTGGAGTAACACTTATGCGCAGTTCCAGAGGAAAATGTTTCTCAAATTCTGGGCCCCAACATGCAGAAATTTTACCTTCTTTGTCGCACCCCTTTTCAAGTTCTTAAAGGGTCCCTATGAGCTGAGGCCTTGAGACCTCAACCAAAAGTCTGGCCTGGTGTCAGCACTGATAATTTTGTCCAGGGAAGGTTTAATGGCTTCTCTGAAGTGATAATAGTCTCATTTTTCTTATTATTTAAGCAAGAAAATATTTACAGAAGCCAAATAGCAAGGTTAAAATTTCAAACAGCAGTTTTGATATAAGATGGATGCTTCATTCCCCACTGGTTTTATGTACATTAGTTAAATCATTGACTCTGGGTCATTGTCAAGAAGGGAGTTATATTTACCGCTGACAACTATAATTTAAATTTTCTGCCTAATAAAGTTAGTGGGCCTACTTATACGATAAAGGCTCAGAATGAGGGCCAGGAGTAATCTTTCAAGAGTCTGGAAAGTCTTGGACTCTCTATTTTTCCTGAGCTGTCTTAAGCTGGGTGTGATGAAGCCATTTTAGTATTCTGTTGACCTTGACTGCCCTGGAGTCAGTCCTTAGGTGGCAAATTTCTTTACCCAAACAGAGTCACCAGGGTGAAAGGGATGAATCGAATCAGAAGTTGGCACAGGAGGAGTGTCTCAGATGTGCTTTTGGATTGCTTCCTGGGTAGACTGTAAACTCTGTAAGGCTGGTTATGGATTTCAGCTTTTCTAGATTGGTTAGATCAGGGTTTGGAAGAGTCACTAGAATCTGTAGAGGCCCCACTGGTTTTAGGGCAGCCTCCCAGGCAGCTTCAACTGTAGCCCGGTTTCTCTTGTTTCTGTGGAGATCCCTTACTTTGTAAATAGCACTATGTATGTGAGCCATTCATTGTAAATGTGTATCTGCTATCATTATAAATTGTTACTGATTTTTCTTTTGTCTACCAGAGATACAGAAACTGGATGACTTGAGTGTTTGACTTCCAGTGCTCTAGTGTGTTCTGGAATAAAGCCTGGACCTCATGTGGGCATTTAGGATTAGATACTGCCCTAGGGTTAACTTATTTATTTTCTGATAAGTATAGCTGTGGCTTTTACCAACTAGAGGCAAGTATGTCATGCAAATGCAAAGGGTTTAAGTTCTTTTGGGAAAAAAAGGCCACTGGCCTTCTCTAAGGGCTGAGAACTTAGGGTGAATACCTCTTTGGCTTTGCCCTTTGTCTCACATATATAGTGGTGGAAAGACTTAGTTACATCTGTTAGCATTAGTAGGCCCTTCGCCCTTGCTCTGCTTATTTCTGTCTAACTGTCTAATGTATTACCTCAAGGATCCTGGCTCCGAATTCTTTTAGGGAAAATGGACATTGAATTTCTTCTGTAGCTGCTTTGTGCTGAGAAGGGACAGAGTTTTCATCAGAGCCAAGAGATCCTTGCTGTCTATCAGAGGGATGATGAGGCCTAGGCACAGAACAAATGGTCCAGTGGGAGGGAAAGAAAACATTTCAGTTTTAATAATATCTATTGAAATAGAATTTTTCTCCTTAAAATTACCTCTGTTCATTAAAAGAGCCACATCAAGACAAATTTACCTATTGTATTTAATTTGGCCTTATTATTTGCATAAACACAACAAGAATGGTAACCAACTACCTTTGCCAGAATTTCATGATTGAATCTTAATGTGCCCCATAGGACTCGGAAGCCAAGCCACCCAGAAGCTGTCTGGCCTTTCCTGCAGTATCTGCTGATTTAGCTGAATCCCTCACCTGTAGAGACTCCACTTGTGCCCATGCCCTAGGTTATAAGGCCCATCTCAATAGCCCTCCTACTCATTAGAGCCCAGAGTGTTTAGGAGTTTTACAAGGACAAAGAGGCATCCTTATTGCTCCCCTGCTACTCTGACTAACCACCAGTGATTATAGAGCCATTTTCAGGGCTCCCAAGCAGGATACCAGGCTTTTTCTTGGCACTCTTATTGGCTTCAAGTCTACAGAGTACTCTTGCAATTACAACATGCTGGAACTGCCTTCTGGCAGAGTTCCATAAGCCACTGCCTGGGGCCACCCAGCAGGATATACAGAGAGATATGCAGATTCCTCCTCTTTGTATCAGATTTGGAAGTGCCCAGATGAGGCTCAGCTGTGAAGTAAGGCAGGCTGCTGCTGCCTGTTTGATAGGTTTTAGGCTGAGAAAGAACAGGCCATTCTACCCAGCTTGCGTGGATTTGTAAATTGGGTAGTGTGGAGTCTCAGGGAATCTCCTGGGTGGAGCAAACAGCAATGGATGCAAATCTGCCCTGCACTGGAGACCTCCAAGTGCAGGAAAAAAAGACCACTGAGAGCACCTTCATCTGAAAGAACGGTCATGGTTTTATCCTTGTAATTAAGCTTCTGAAACAGGCTTCCTGTTCTTGTCCTGATGCCAGACAGTCCATTTTCTTCCTGTATGTGTCTGGAAGAATCTTGTCCAGAACTGAAGTTCAGAACAAGAGGGCACTTGTACCTCCCTCCTGATTAAAAAAACAGTGCGCCTGAGTGTCAGCCCAATCTGTGCCTTCCTACCTCCTACCAGTCTCAATGAGTTTTGTTCTTTACCTCTAGTTGTAGAACTTCCATTCAATCAGATTTCCCATAGTTTTGGATGATAGTTGTCCTGTCTTTTAGTTGTAATTTTGATGTAGTTGTAAGAGGCAGCAAGTATAGATGTTTAATTATGCTGCCATTTTGGTTCCTCCCTGTTCAAAGCCTCTTGGATTTCTCTCTTAGTAGTGATATTCCTGCTAATTTTTTAAATTAATGAATTTCCAAGAAATTTTAAAATTCTCAGCAATGCCTTTTATCGATTTTTTTCCTTTAAGAGTAATGACCTCATGACTTTTTAAAAAATATATTGTCATCTTGATATTATCTCCTTTGGGA
Source organism: Lasiurus borealis (assembly GCA_004026805.1). Classification (NCBI taxonomy): domain Eukaryota; kingdom Metazoa; phylum Chordata; class Mammalia; order Chiroptera; family Vespertilionidae; genus Lasiurus; species Lasiurus borealis. The sequence continues at coordinate 57,193 of PVJN01003747.1, read as the reverse complement.
GGTTTCCTCTTAAATGACAATATTGAGTACTTATGCTTTGATTTTAAAAATTCTTTTAAGATTAGGAATTTTTTTAATTAATTTATTTTATTAATTTTTTATTAATTTTTATACATATTTCCCCATTGCCCCTTTTCCCTCCCAGGCATAACCCAACCCCCCACTGTCTATGTTCATTGCTTATGCTTATATGCATGCATACAAGTCCTTTGATCTCTCACCTAACTTTTATCTTTCTGCTATAATTTCAGTCTGTTTGATGCTTTACTGCCTCTCTATCTATCCTTCTGTTCATCAGATTATAATGTTATTTATTATCCACAAATGAGTGAGATTATGTGATGTTTCTACTTCATTGACTGGCATATTTCACTAAGCATAGGTTCTCCAGTTCCAACCAGGTTGCTGCAAATGATAACAATTCCTTCTTTTTAATGGCAGCATAGAATTCCATTGTGTAGATGTACCACTGTTTTTTGATCCACTCATCTGCTGGCGGGCACCTAGGCTCTTTCCAAATAGTAGCTATTGTAAATTGTGCTGCTATGAACATAGGGGTGCATAAATTCTTTCTAATTGGTATTTGTGATTTCTTAGGAAAAATTCCTAAGAGTAGGATTACAGGGTCAAATGGGAGATCCATTTTTAGTTTTTTGAGGAAACTCCATACTGTTCTCCACAGTGGCTGCACCAGTCTGCATTCCCACCAAGAGTGCACAAGGTTTTCTTTTTCTCCGCATCCTTGCCAACACTTGTCAATTGTTGATTTGTTGATGATCGCCATTCTGACTGGTGTAAGATAGTATCACATTGTCATTTTGATTTGCATCTCTCAGATGATTAGTGACTTTAAACATGTTTTCATGTGTCTCTTGGCCTTCCTTCTGTCATCTTTCGAAAAGGTTCTGTTTAGGTCCATTGCCCATTTTTTTTTATGGGATCGATTATATTCCTTTTATTAAGTTGTATAAGTAGGCTGTAGGTTTTGGAGATTAAACCTTTATCAGTGATAACATTTGCAATATGTTCTTCCATACAGTGGTCTTTCTTGTTGTTTTGTTGATGGTTTGTTTTGCTGTGCAAAAGCTTTTTATTTTGATGTAGTCCCATTTGTTTATATTTTCTTTAGCTTCAATTGCCTTTGGAGAAGTATCAGTGAAGAAGTTCTTTCGGCACATATCTGAGATTGTGCTGCCTGTGGATTCCTCTAGTATTTTTATGGTTTCCCTTGTAATGTTTAAGTCCTGTATCCATTTTGAGTTTATTTTTGTGTACGGTGTAAGTTGGTGGTCCAGTTTCATTTTTTTGCATGTATCTATCAATTTTCCCAACACCATTTATTGAAGAGGCTATCTTGGCTCCATTGAATGTTCATGCCTTCTTTGCAAATATTAGTTGAGCATAGTGGTTTGGGTGGATATCTGGGTTCTCTATTCCATTCCATTGGTCTATATGTCTGTTCTTGTGCCAATACCAGGCTGTTTTGAGAACAGTTGCTTTGTAATATAGCTTGAAATCTGGTATTGAGATCCAACCTACTTTATTCTTCTTTCTCAGAATTGCTGTAGCTATTCGTGGTCTTTTTTTGTTCCAGATGAATCTATGAAGAATTCTTTCTAGGTTGGTATTTTAATGGGTAGTTTGTTGAATCTGTAGATTGCTTTGCATAGTATGGACATTTTAATGTTGATTCTCCCAATCCATGAGCATGGTATGTTCTTCCATCTGTTGACATCTTCCTCTATCTCTTTTTTCAGTGTCCTGTAGTTTTCTACATAGAGGTCTTTTACCTCTTTTGTTAGGTTTATTCCTAGGTATCTTAATTTTTTGGAGCATTGGTAAATGGGATTACTTTTTTACTCTCTCTTTCTGTAATTTCACTATTAGTGTATAGAAATGCCACAGACTTCTTAGCATTAATTTTGTATCCTGCTACATTGCCAAATTCATTAATTAAGTCAATTAGTTTTGGAATGGAGTCCTTTGGGTATTTTATGTACAATATCATGTAATCTGCAATTAAGGACAGCTTTACTTCTTTTCCAATTTGGATGCCTTTTATTTCTTCTTCTTGTCTAATTGCAATGGGTAATACTTCCAGTACTGTCGAACAGGAGAGGTGAGAGTGGGCATCCCTGTCTTGTTCCTGTTCTTAAGGGAAAAGGTTTTAGTTTTTGCCCATTGAGTATGATGTTAGCTATGGGTTTATCCTATATGGCTTTTATGATGTTGAGGTATGCTCCTTCTATTCCCACTTTCCTGAGAGTTTTTATCAAGAAAGTGTGTTAGATTTTGTCAAATGCTTTTTCTGCATCAATTGATATGACTATGTGATTTTTATCTCTCACTTTGTTTATGTGATGTATCACGTTGATTGATTTGTGGATATTGTACCATCCCTGCATTCCTAGGATGAATCCTACTTGCTCATGGTGTATGATCTTTCTGATGTACTGCTGGATCCAATTTGCTAGAATTTTGTTGGGGATTTTGGCATCTATGTTCATGAGAGATATTGGCCTATTATTCTCTTTCATTGTGTTGTCTTAATCTGGTTTTGGTATTAGGGTGATGCTGGCTTCATAGAAGCTGTTTGGAAGTGTTCCTTCTTCTTGAATGTTTTTGAATAGCCTGAGGAGGATAGGTTTTAATTCTTCCTTGAATGTTTGATAAAACTCCTGTGTAGCCATCTGGTCTTGGGCTTTTATTTGCTGAAAGCTTTTTGATGAGTGCTTCAATTTGTTGCATAGTTATGGGACTATTGAAATGTTTAAATTCATCCTCAATGAGTTTTGGAAGGTTATATTTTTCTAGGAAAATGCCCATTTCTTGCAGGTTGTCCAATTTGTTGGAATAGAATTGTTCATAGTATTTTTTAACAATCTTTTGTATTTCCACAGGGTCTGTTGTTATTTTTCCTCTTTCACTTCTGATTTTTTTTATTGGGTCTTCTCTCTTTGCTTCTTGGTGAGCCTGGCTAGAGGTGTATCAATCTTGTTTATCCTTTCAAAGAACCAGCTCTTGGTTTTGTTGATCTTTTGAATTGTTTCTTTGGTCTCCAAGTTGTTTATCTCTGCTCTGATCTTCACTATTTTCTTCCTTCTGCTTACCCTGGACTTTTCTTGTTTGTGTTGTTCTAGTGCTTAGAGTTGTAGGGTTAGGTAACTTATTACCATTGTTTCCTGTTTTTTGCAGTAGGCTTGTAGGGCTATGAACTTCCCTCTCAATACTGCATTCATTGTGTCCCATAAATTTTGTATTTTTGTGTTCTCATTGTCATTTGGTGGCTTGATGTTTTTTCTGTCTTCCTTGATTTCTCTGGTTACCCAGTCGCTGTTTAATAGCATGCTGTTTAGTCTCCATGTGTTTGATTTCTTTCTATGGTTTTTATTATAGTTGATTTCCAGTTTTTTGCCACTGTGGTCTGAGAAAATGCTTGATAGGATTTCTATCTTCTTGTATTTGAAGAGACTTTTCTTATGACCCAACATATGATCTACCTTTGAAAATGACTGATGTGCACTAGAGAAGAATGTAAATTCTGTGGCTTTGGGGTGAAATGTTCTGAAGATGTCAATTAATTCCATCTGGTTTAGTGAGTCATTTAGGATTGATGTTTCTTTACTGATTTTTTGTTTAGTGGATTTGTCCAATGGTGACAGTGGGGTATTAAAGTCTCCTACTATGATTGTATTGCTGTCAATCTCTCCCTTAATATCCTCCAAGAGTTTTTTTTTATGTATTTATATTGGGTGCTTATATGTTTATCAGAGTTATTTCTTGTTGTTGTATTGTTTCCTTTAGTATTATGATGTGGCCTTCTTTATCTCCTATAATGTTCTTCATTTTGAGATCAATTTTGTCAGATATAAGTATTGCAACCTCAGCTTTTTTTTTTTCATTTCCATTTGCCTAAAATACCATCTTCCATCTCTTCCCCCTCAATCTGTGTGCATCTCTTTTCCTGAGGTGGATTTCTTGTAGACAGCAGATATGTGGATCATGTTTTCTTATCCAATCGGTTTCCCTATGTCTTTTGATTAGTGCATTTAATCCATTTACATTTAAAGTTATTATTTATAAGTTCTTATCTGTCGCCATTTTTAGTCCTTACCCCCGAGTTCCTTCTTCGCTTCCTCTTTCTTTCTATTATAGCAGACCCTTTAACATTTCTTGCATTGCTGCTTTGGTGGTAATATATTCCCTTAGTCCTTTTTTGTCTGTGAAGCTTCTGATTTCACCTTCAATTTTGATTGAGAGTCTTGCAGGGTACAGTATTCTTGGATACAGACCCTTCCTTTGCATGACTTTGTATATTTCAATCCATTCCCTTTTGGCCTGATGAGTTTCTGTTGAGAAATCAGAAGCTAGTCTTATGGGGGTTCCTTTGTAGGTAACTTTCTGTTTCTCTCTGGCTGCTTTTAAGATTCTTACTTTGTCATCAGAGTTTGCCAATTTAATTATAATGTGCCTTGGTGTCTACTTGTTGGGATTAATTTTGCTTGGGACTCTGTGAGCTTCTTGGATTTGAGTGGGTTTTTTCTTTCCTATATTGGGGAAATTTGCTATCATTATTTCTTCAATTAGGTTATCTAATTCTTGTTCAGTTTCCACTCTTTCTGGAACCCTAATTATGTGGATGTTGTTTTGCTTCGTGTTATCCCAAAGTTCCCTTAGGCTCTCCTCTTGCTTGTTAACTTTTTTTTTAGAAGCTGCTGTACTTTGGTATTTTTTCCTACCGTGTCTTCTAGCTCACTGATGCAGCTGCTTCTTCTAGTCTACTTTTGATGCTTTCCATTGAGTTCTTTACAGCAGTGATGTCATTTTTCATTTCTTCTTGATTATTCTGCATTTCTTTTATGTTCTTCTGCATTTCTTCTTGCTTCTTTTGCCTTATTTCTTGCTGCTTCTGTATTTCTTCTTGCTTCTTCTGCATTTCCTCTTCAGTCTTCTTCATTTCCTCTTGAGTCTTCTTCATTTCCTCTTGGCTCTTACTCACAATGTTGAATTTATCTTTCATTCTTTTCATCCACCTTATGATCATTTCTCTGAACTCTTTCTCTGACAAGCTTATTTCTGCTTCTATTTCATTTACTTCCTTTTCTGGTGATACCTGTCTATCTGTCGTATGCAGGCTGTTTCTTCTTCTGCCCATGGTTTTTCTTCTCCGGGTGTCTGGTTATGTAGTTCTCTCTCTTACATTGATTCAAAGGCACAAACTACAACATGACCCAGTACAGCACACAAGGCACTGAACAGAAATGTATTCATGATGTTAATAATCACCAATAATGTGACCACCAATGAAAGACAAATTAGGGGTAAGTAGAGGAAGAGTAAGAGGAAACTGAAGGAAAAGGAAAGGAAAGAAGTGCCAAAATCAAATTGGGAGAGGGAGAAAATAAATAAATAAATAAATGAACTAAAAATAAAATAAAGTAGAAGTAAAAGAAAAGAGAAAGATAAACAAAGTTAGAGAGAAAAGGAAGCGGATAAGAGAGAAAAGGGGAACAAATTATAGATGTCAGGAGAAAACTCCAATAGAATAGTCACTAATTCCAATAAGGGGCATCATCCAGTACCTAAAGATTAATACAAACTGCAGATAACAACTGGTATTGAGGGAGGTGAGGGAAAAGAGAGGTAATAAACAAAACAATCAAAAAGCAAAATAAAACAAGTAGAATACTCTAAAACAATCTCATAAAAACGTTCAAAAAATCGCTATAATCACTGTTCAGGCAAATAGTAACAAAAGGACATCGAGAAAAAACAACTTTTTGGCTAGTGAAGACAAGAAGAGAGAGGTTTATATGGACTTGCAGTAGGGGATTTGAAATTAAATATATAAGTGGGGAGAAATTTTAACCAGGTAAAGAGAAAGAATAGGGGGAATCTAAAGTTGGAAAAGGGAAAGAGAAACAAGGCAACAAAATGGGGAAAGTTAGGAGGAAAGTGTTGGCATAAATGTAGAGTTGAGTTGGAGTAAAATTATGCTAAAGGAAAGATGAAAATAGAATGTAGAACTCTAATCCCAAAGTAAAATAAGGAGAAAACAAAATGACACTTGTTTTTTTCCAAAAAGGTAAAATGGTAGTAGTTATTAATAATACTAGTTGAAAAAAAAATGTAATAATTAAAAAGGTAAAATCAATTGAGGCAGAAAGAAAAAAATAGTCCTTTAATTAAAGAATGTAAAATTAAAAAAAAAAAAGATTTAAAAAAGAAAAAGAAAAAAAATAGAATGGTCATTCACTTCCACTATTCTGCTTGAAACTCCTGTTTCCCAGTAGGGAAGGTATTGAAGTTCCCTGTGTTCCACTGCTGATGTTTTAATTTCTTTATTCTTTTGTGGTTATGTGAGAGTCAATTTGTGTGTCATCCACTGGTTGGCAGTGTTTTGGAATTGATCTCTGAGATAAAGCACAGGACCTCTCTAGGCTGAGCTCAGATTCTGCTACTCTGTGGTTCTCAAAGCTGGTTTGTGGGGATTTTGCAGCCAGGACACTATAATAACTCCCAGGCTCTCCCTCTGCCTCAGATAAAAAATGAGTCTTTTTTCAGAACTCCCCTCTGTCAACAGCTGGGAGAATTTGCCTCCACACTTAGGGATTACACCCTGCCCACCTCCACGGATCTCTCCAGAGAAAGCTTTCCCACAGCCCGGCTCCCACAGTGTTCACATCTCTGTTCTGAGGGGTAGGAGACCTCACCTTATCCCAGGTGAAATTTGACCTTACCATGTGCCATGTGGATCTCTGAATCCGCAGCGTGTGTGTGTTGATTGGAGAGCGGTGTTCTGGGCCTCTGGCTGTTTGGTGGGTGTTTCTGCCAGCCGTAGCTTTCAGACCTCCGCAGACATCCACCTCCCTCTGCAAGATGGTGCAGTCTCTGAGTTGTGTTCGCTCTGGTGGCTCCGGCTGACAAAAACCCCATGGCAGTGGGGCTGCCTGTCCAGGAGAGCCCCGTCCAGCAGTTCCCCGCCTTCTCCTGGAGGATAACTGACTCTTAACTTGCCAACAAACACTCCCTGTGGGACTCTCAGCTGCTCTCTCTCCTTCTGCCCAGTGATAAAGCTCCAGACGCGTCCGTCTATTCCACCACCATTTTTCGAGCCCTAAGATTAGGAGATTAACTATATTTGTTTTGCTTCATTCTTTCAAAATTATATTTTGTTATAGCTAGACCTTGTATATATTTTTATAAATAATTAAATTGAAACCATTTTTATTTTATCACCTTAATAGAAAATTAAAAAGGTAAAAAAAATCAGTAAATAAAATTATTTACTTTTTTCCTACCTTACAGGCAGAATTTTAAAAATCGTCTGGGATTGTGGATGTGTGTGTGCTGTGTACAAGGGAATGCCATGGTTTTATCCTTGTAATTAAGCTCTTGCTTCTGAAACAAGTTATTATAAAGTTTCTTAAGATAATGCACATTCAACCTCTTACAATTACCAAGATGAGCAGTCTGAAATAGATTTCACTGAGTTAAAATCAAAATGTTAGCAGTGTCACCTTACTTCTGGGGATTCTAAGGGACAATCTTTTTCTTTTCTTTTTATTTCCTAGATACTACTTGCATTTCTTGGCTCTAGGCCCCTTTCTTCATTTTTGAAGCTAGCCATTGCATCGTCCAGGCCTGTTTCTATCATCACCTCCCTTTGTCTGACTCCTCTTGCTTACCTCTTATGAGGATCCTGTGATTATATTGGTTCCACCTATATAATCCAGGATACTCTCTTTATCTCCATCTCAAAATTCTTAAACTATCACAATAGCAGAGTCATTTTTACCACTTAAAATAATATATTTATAGGTCCTGGGCATTAAGATATGGTTATTTTAAGAAGTTTGGATGTGTGTCATTCTGCCTACTATAATCCTCTTAATAGCACAAATTTTTCTTTTAATTAAATCCTTGCTACTCATCTCTATCTTCAGAAATACCATAATTTCTTACTTTCTCTGCAATTCAACATTTTTATCTATTAATGTAATTCACCCATCACTTTATGTAAGCATCCTTGAATATATATGAAATTAATGCTGATGCAAATTGTCCAACTTCCTCTATACACCAACTTTTTTTTTTAATTTTGGTCTCCATGAGATGGAAATATTACATCTTGTGATAGGGGGATTTATAATCTGATAGGTAGAGCACCTGAAGTAATCTGTAAAATATTTAAAATAATAATATTATTTTAAATCTTGGGAACACATATGCTTATGGGAGAGAGATATATAGAAACATCAATGTTGATAGAGAATCATTGATCAGCTGCTTCCTGTATGCCCCATACAGGTAAGTTTCTTATATGTGAATAGGGGGTTAAGTTTTTCTTAAGCTTCCTTTTTAAGGCCTGTGTGAAGCAATTAAGTAGGTGACTCAACTGTGAATCCAGCAAGCAGAACCAATAAGCATGGTCACACTGACTTACCAGAAGTCAAAACATCATCTCATCAATATCATCTCATCACTTGACTAAAGACAAGAGCTGATGTCTGTTCCTGAGTCTTTTCCCTTTTATACACCTGTCCCTTGCACCTTGCTGTCAAGATAGGATCTGAAATGATTAATACTTGTAATCACCCTTCTTCTTAGTTGGCTGGCCTTCTCAATAAACACTTTATATGATTCAATCCTATCTTCATTATTGGTCACAGTGACAGGCAGCCTGAGCCCAACTGGGAGTTTCCTAGTAATACTTGTATAAACTTCTTCAACCTGCATTTTATTTTATTTTTTCTAGTATTCCTTCAGTTTCCTAAACTAAAGCACAGGTATTCTTTTTTTTTTTTCATTGAATGCCATTTCCATTAGAATACTTTACAGTGGAAGTAATTTATTTTCCTGCTTTTCTTTATCACTTGATGCCATTACAAGATCATTTAATAATAGTCCCCCCTGCCTTGACATTGATGACATCTCATGATTACTTTTCTCTCCCATTTTTTAAATATTATTTTTATTCATTCAGAGAGGAATAGAGAGGGAGAGAGATATATAGAAACATCAATGTTGATAGAGAATCATTGATCAGCTGCTTCCTGTATGCCCCACTACTGGGCATAGAACCCATAAACTAGACAGGTGCATTGACCGAAATCAAAACTGGGACCCTTCAGTCCACAAGCTGAGGCTCTATTCATTGAGCTAAACCAGGGAGAGCTCTCCCATTCTTAATATGATCTGTTAACTTCAAAGACCACATCTTCATATTATTTATCACTTGATTTTTATGGCTTATTAAGAGTATTTCTCTCAGAGTTTTTACTGTTGATGTTTCTGTCATCAAGCAAACTAGTTTCACCAATGGCCTCCATATCATGATTCCATAGCCTCACTGATGTATGACAACACCTTGAACTTTGAAATCTCTTCAAACTTTGAAATCTCTTTGAACTTATCAAAGGGGAGATGATGAAAACCAAGCTTCCACTTTGGACTATCATGTTTCCCTCTCAAATCTGCTCCTTCCTTTATGCTTTCCTGAGCCTGTTTTTCACTTCCACCTGGCTCTGTTTCTTGATTTCTCTATTCTCTCCATATTTTAGCCTCTGAATCTTTATTAATACTCTAGAGCAGTATATCTGAAAATATCAGTGGGTGAAGGACCAGTTTTTATTTGCAACCCTTCTGTCAACTGGCACTTTAGTAAAATACAATAAATGTGAATTATTTGGGAATTAAAATTTTAAAACAAAACACTAAGTGAAAAGCAAACATTTTATTACTAGAGGCCTGGTACACAAAAATCATGCACAGAGCAGGGGGATTCCCTCAGCCTGGCCTAAACCCTCTCTAATCTGGGACCCCTTGAGAGATGACTGACTGCCGCTTTAGGCCCAATTCTTGTGGGTGGGATCAGGCTTAAAATGGCAGTCGAACATCCCTCTCGCAATCCAGGATTTTCCACTCCTAACCACTAGCCTGCTCCTATCTTGCCCCCCTGCTGACCTGATTTACCCTAACTTGCTCCCTTGCCTGCCTGACCGATCCTAACTTGCTCCCCTGCTGGCCTGATCACCCCTAACTGCCTTTGCCTCACTCAGTCCCCAGTCTGGCATTTTTTTTTTATGGGAGGCAACCTGGTGGGTCAGGAGAAGACACTTCCCTTATTCCCCACTGCTGCTACCACTGCCCGCCTGAGCCTGAGCCCTTTGCAGCCACTGATTGCTGCCCAAGCCTCGGCCCTTGAAGCCATTGCAGCTTTGTCTGGAAGGATGTCCAGAATACATCCACTCTAATTAGCATATTACATTTCTATTAGTATAGATTTGGGGACCATTACAACCACACAGAACTTAAAGAAAACACATGACCCTGGCTGGTTTTGGCTTAATTGTAGAGACCATCAGCCTATGGACTGAAGGGTCCTAAGTTCAATTCCGGTCAGGGGCACATGCCTGGGTTGCAGGCTCAATCACTGGTAAGGAGCCTTGGGGAGGCAGCTGATCAGTGACTCTTATCATTGATGTTTCTATCTCTCTCTTCCTCTCCCTTCCTGTCTGAAATCAATAAAAAATATTTTTAAAAAAAGGAAACACATTATCTTCACTTTGGGCTTTGTTGTTTTACATATCCTTTGTGCAGTATTTTAACTTCCTCAACTTGCCTTTACCCACTCTTAAAATGCAATCTATTTTGAAGAAGATGATCAGGAAAGTGATTATAGTGGGTAGAAATATTTTTTGGAAGAGATAGGGTCATGAAAATATTTAAAAATTAAGCATGGTGATGGTTGTACCACTCTCAATTTAAAAACAAACAAACAGGTCATTGTATACTTTGAATGACATGTACAATATATGAGTTATATCTCAACAAAGCTGTTATTTTATTTTATTTTTTAAATAAAAACCAGGCTTATAATCTACTAGAGGCCTAGTACACAAAATTCATGCAAAGGCGTGTGTGTCCCTCAGCCCAGCCTGCACACTCTCCAATCTGAGATCCCTCAAGAGATGTGTGACTGCCAGTGTAGGCCCTATCCCACTGGGCCTACACAGTCAGTTGGACATCCCTCTCACAATCCAGAACTTCTGGCTCCCAACCTCTTACTTGCCTCCCTACCTGATTGCCCCTAACCACTTCTGCCTGCCAGCCTGATCACCCCCTAACCACTCCTCTGCCAGCCTGATCAATGCCTAGTTGCTCCCCTGCCAGTCCAATTGCCCCTAACTGCCCTCCCCTTCCAGTCTGGTCACCCCAAACTGCCCTCCCTTGCAGGCTTGGTCACTTTTAACTGCTCACCACTGCAGGCCTGGTTGCCCCTAACTGTCCTCTCCTGCTGGCCTGGTGGTCCCCCACTGCCCTCCTTTGCTGGCCTGGTCACCCTGCCAACTGCCCTCCCCTAATGGCCTGGTTGCCCCTAACTGCCTTCCCCTACTGGCCCAGGCATCTCTAACTGGTCTCTCTTGCCAGCCTAGTTGCCCCCAACTGCCCTCCCTTGTAGGCTTTGTCCCTCTGCTGGCCTCATCTCCCACAACTGCCCTCTCCTGCTGGCCATCTTGTGTGTTGGAGTGATGGTCAATTTGCATATTACCTCTTTATTATATAGGGTTGTAGATGTTTTTAGAGATTTCCCCAGGATTTGTTTATTGCATTCCAAACCATGGCTAAGTCTCAGTTTCTTCCAGTACTGGCGGATCTGGATGGTGTGGTTTGCAAAGGAGAAAATGGCTAGAGGCTTGTGGAATTTCTGCAACCCAATTACTGCAGTCTTCTGATAGGGCACCAGGATAATTTCCACTGTGCCAGCTCTCTACTTCCTTTAACCTGTTGGAAAAAAGAATCCTACATTCTCTGGCCAGACAGTGCATTGTCTTTTAGGTGGCCCAATGCTTTTTAAGATCGTCTTATGGATTCAAAAGAATAAACAAAAATGTAGAAAGCTTTTGTCAAATTCCTTTTACATGGTTCTTCCAGTCTCATGAGAAGTGATATGTGGCTCTGAATTAATTCAAAAGGTTGTCTTTGGCAAAAGCACCCAGAATGGCACAACTCCTGGAGGATGCCCTACACATTTCACCATCAGGCCTCAGGGGGGCTTGAGGGTGAGCAAGGCACTGATGGCAGCACAGGACATGGGAGAAGGTAGTACTTTCCATACTACCCAGGCCCACATGGACTGCAGATGCACCCTCAGAGGTGGACAGGGTATTTCTGCTGTTATGTTTTGGCCTGGCCTCCACCCCCTCAGCCATAGACTCTGACTGTATGAGACTATGGATGACTAGATGGTCCTACTTTTGGTAGATGGTTAATGCACTCTCACCTTCTGGAGACTGGCAGTTAGACACTGGAGACTTCCAAGCTGCTTACGGGGAAAGTACAGCACTAGGTTCAGAATAGACTCAGGTAGGTATCTGTGGTTAGGAGGCCTCCCTGGGCTAGAGATACTGGGATTTGAAGGCTTACCATGCTCCTGATCTTGGTGGGGGGTCCCCTCTGTGGTGCTGGGCCAGCCTGGGCTAGGGCCAGTGGAAGTTTGAAGGCCGGTCACACCACCAATCATGGCAAGGGTTCCCTCATGGTGACTGGTCATTTGGTTGTTTTTGTCGTGACACCACTTGGCATTTTATTATTAGGATAAGATTCAACATACATAAAATTATATTTTAATAAATATACTAAAAAAAATAAAGTAGGATAAACAAAATAATTATAAAAATCAAACAATACAGTGGTACCTTGAGATACGAGTTTAATTCGTTCAGTAGCCTTGCTCATATATCAAGTTGTTCGTATCTCAAAGCAAATTTCCCAATTGAAATCAATTGAAATGCTGTTAATCCTTTCCAGCCCCCAAAATGCCACACCAGTTGTTCTTGTTACATGTTTTTCAATAAGAAAAATGTATTTGTAAATGACAAATATTGTATAAAAACATAATAAAAGAGAATGTAAAGGGATAAACTGGTTTTATAAAGTGTATTTCCCTACACATTACAATCTTAATGCTACACTTTATCCCTAAACTGAATGTAACTTAACTAATCTTCACTGAACTTAATTGCTACTGGTCTTTGCATTTTTGGCCGATTTCAAAAAAAAACAAAAAACGTGTCTAACGAGGTTTGCCTCTTCCTCCCTTTCAGAATGCTTCTGAAAGGTGAGGCAAGTTTCATTGAACAGCTCCGATGCACAACCAGTAGCAACGTTTTCGGGGTGTTTCTTTTCCACAAAGTGTGACACCCTCTCCCACATTCCTAAGATCTCCTTTATCTCACTTGTAGAGATCTCCTCCACCACTGGCTCCTCCTCGAAACCAATTTCTTGGAGAACCTCCGAATGTTGCTGAGACTGCAACTCTTGTAACTCCTCCATGGTGAGTTCCAGAGAGTGCTCCTCAACGAGCTCATTCACATCTCTCTCATCCACTTCCAGGCCCATGGATTTTCCCAGAGACACTATCTCCTCCTCCACTGGCACCTCGGGTTCGAATCTTTCGAAAGTCCTTTCAGCTACGGCCTCAGGCCACAGCTTCTTCCATGCAGAGGTCAAAGTCCTCGTTGTAACACCCAGCCAGGCCTAATCAATAATTCTGAGGCATATCACGATGTTAAAGTGGTTCTTCCAGAATTCTCAAAGGGTGAGGTTTGTGTTCTCCATCACCTCTAAGCAGCACCGGAACAAGTGCTTGATGGACAGCTTTTTAAAATTAGAAATCACCTCCTGATCTATGGGCTGCAGGATAGGAGTGGTGTTGGGAGGTAGGTAGACAACCTTTATAAACGTGAACTCTTTGAAGAGTTTATCTTCGAGTTTCAGTGGGTTAGCAGGAGCGTTGTCGAGGATGAGGAGGGCTTGCATGGTTAGGTTGTTTTCCTGTAGATATTTCTTAACAGAAAGGCTGAAAACCAGGTTTACCCACTCCACAAAGAATTGCCTGGCGACCCATGCCTTCGGGTTTGCCCTCCACATAACTTGCAGTTTATCTTTTAAAATCTTATGTGACTTAAAGATTCTGGGGTTTTCTGAATGGTATACGAGCAGAGGCTTGATCTTGCAGTCGCCACTCACATTGGCACACAGTGCGAGAGTCATGGGTTTTTGGCCTGGCATCGCCTTCTCCTCTGCAGTTATATAAGTTCTATTTGGCATCTTCTTCCAGAAGAGCCCTTTCTCATCACAGTTGAAGACTTGCAGGGGAGTATATCCTTTGGCTTCTATCAGTTCGGAAAAAGTTTTGAGGTAATCCTCAGCTGCCTTCACATCCGAACTTGCTGCCTCACCATGCCTGAGGATGGAGTGAATGCCGGACCTTTTCCTCAAGTTATCAAACTAGCCTTTACTGGCTGTAAATGAGTCTTTCGATGCTTCATCAGTGGAAGTGGGTAAAGTCTGCTCCAGCAAATCACCTTAAATCACTTGCGCCTTCTTGCATATGATGCCCTGTGTTAATGTATCTCCTTTAAGCTGCTTCTCCATCACCCACACCATCAGTAGATTCTCCATCTTTTCGTGGAGACAGCTATGAAGCTTAGAAATTTTTGTAACGCCCTTGGCTAGCGTTATACCCTTTATCGACTCCTTCTGTTTAAGCACAGTGCATATTGTTGAAGTACTACGCCCGTATTGCCTCGCCTAGTCAGCCACGCGCACATCTTGCTCATATTTTTCTATGATTTCACGCTTTAATTCAATAAATATGATCCTCTTCTGAGCACTGACCTTTCCACTTGCTTTCTTCGGACCCATGGTTATAAAAAGAAATGTGATAAAGTATGTAAATGCACAAAAGATGCTTTGACAAGAAGGGAAAGAAGCACACTGACTCGAATCTTGGTATACTGGTGGGTCTTGTGCAGCTGGCTGATCCACACGATTACTCGTATCTCAAATGTTGCTCGTATTTCAAAGCAAAAAATTGCTTGCTCGATGGCTCGTATCTCAAAAATCTCATATGTTAGGGCACTCGTATCTTGAGGTACCACTGTACATTGAAAATATGCTTGTAAATTATTAACGGAGTATGGCTATTTTACTAACAGTTATGTGGTATTCTGCAAACATAGCTAAATGTAAGAACAAAAAGTTTTAAGTAAAAAATCAACTTCATATATGTTCACTCTAAATCAATACCATAAACATGAAATTTTGTCTTTAATATATAAAAATTTGTTTTTTGGCTGTTAATTTATCTAATCTGGAGCCTATTGATAGCAATGTACTTGAGGAGATAATCGTGTTTCATTGTTCTATAGTATTCTTTCATATAACTTAAAGTATAGAAATTAGTCTCAAAAAATATGTTGGCAGGAATGAGGGAATGGATTTAAAGTAATTTCAGCAAGCTTAAATTAACGTTCATCTAAAATAATATAAGTAATGTTCTATTTTTAAAATTTATGTATAAAAATAATTATGTCCAATCCTTCATCAGTATCTAATTTTAATAATTTATCCTATAAATGTGTAGTTAAATTTAAATTATACTTAGGTGAAAGAAATAGATTCTTGAAGTTCCCATGTATGAAAATTTCTAAGTTCTTCTCTAGTATATGTGCTGCCGAAGTGATCACTCTAAGTTCTTCTTTAATGGAAAATGAAATTCATGATTATACCTAATAAAAGAGTAGTATGCAAATTGATCATTACTCTAACACATAAGATGGCTGCCTGCATGTGGACACAAGATGGCTGCCACAAGATGGCCAGCAGGGAAGGGCAGCTGAGAGGGGCCAGGACTACAAGGGAGGGCAGTTGTGAGCAATCAGGCCAGCAGGGGAGTGCTGATGGGATCAACCAGGCCTGTAGAGGAGGGAAGTTGGGGGATACCAGGCCTGCAGGGGAGGGCAGTTAGGGGTGACCAGGCTTGCAGGGAAGGGCAGTTAGGGGTAAACAGGCTGGCAGGGGAGCAGTTAGGCATCAATCAGGCTGGCAAGGGAGTGGTTAGGGGGTGATCAAGCTAGCAGGAAGAAGTGGTTAGGGGCAATCAGGAAGACAGGCAGGTGAACAAATGGAAGCCAGCAGTCCTGGATTATGAGAAGGATGTCTGACTGCCCGTTTATGCCCGATTGGACCCCTTTGAGGGATGTCCAACTGCCCAATTGGGCCTAACTGGGCAGTTGGACATCCCTCAAAGGGTCCCAGATTGGAGAAGAGGCAGGCTGGGCTGAGGGACAGACTCTCCTGTTCCAGCCCTGATCTGGGTTTGTGCATGAATTTTATGCACCAGGCCTCTAGTATTTTATAGACTGTATGAGCTATTTGGTAATAACTTTTTGAGGATGTGCAATAACAAAACAATCACCATTTTCAACAACAATTATTGTTAAACCATTGAATATATCATAACAATTTGTAGAAATCCTGTTCTTTCAAGCTTCTAAATTTCACTCCCATCCCCTTTTATTTATCTGTCATCAAACAATATTTTCAATTTCATCCTTACATAGAAGTATTAAGATTTAATTAAAAGTATCAAAGACATCAGACAAACAAGCAAGCTTGGCTATAAAATCAAATATTTTAAAAGTTGGCAAAATAGACAGGGGAAGGACTGGATAGAGTGGGGATAGGGAGGAAGGGGACAATGCCATGGTGTTGGGTCCAAGGCAGAGATGGTTAAGGACAATCAGGCCAGGAGAGGAGGGTAGTTGAGGTTCAGGCTGGCAGGGTGGGCAGTTGGGCGCAAGAAAGCCAGCAGTGGGGCCCAGTTGGGGGTGAATAGCCAGCATGCTAAATGGTTAGGGGCAATCAGGCAGGCAGGTGAGTGGTTAGGAGCCAGCAGTCCCAGATTGTGAGAGGAATGTCCGACTGTCAGTTTAGGCCTTACCCTAAAATGGCAGTTCAACATTCCTGGAGGGGTCCCAGATTGAAGAGGTGCAAGCTGGGCTGAGGGACATCCACTTCAGTGCACAATTTTGTGTACCGGGTCACTAGTTTACACTAATAAGAGAGAAAGATACAAATTGACCATCACTGCACTATGCTACCAGCCAATAGGAGTGAGTATCCAAGTGACCCAACAAAAATGGCCATGCCCATAGGAGCTAGGCAGCCAGCACCCAGCAGCCCCAAGACCTGCCATTGTGGCACATGTCTGTGGAGGGCCGGATCAGAGACACAAACCCCCAGGGAAACTGGCACCCAGCAGCTCTAAGGCCTGCCACCATGGTGCTGGGGCTGCTGCGGCGTGGGAGGGCAGGGAGGCAGCAGAGACACAAACCTGTGGAAAGGGTGATAAACTATCATAACCTTATCTCCCTTTCCATAAGAAAACTGCCCCTGGTTTATTTAGTGATGTGGCCCACATCTTTCTACAAGCACAGGGTATGTTATGATCACTCCCAGGAAGGTCTGGTCAGAATACTGGGTATAATCTAATGTGGCAAATCATCTAAGAGAGAAAACAAGCTTTTGTTGGGTTTATTCTAAAGGTCACCCCAACATATTGATGATCTTGAGATGAAGATGCTTGAAAAAGAGCAAATTCATGCAGAGGCTTTCACTGAAGTCTTCTAATCTGCCTAAAATCAGACCCCCTAAAGGAGCTTAAATGTTATAGGTACCCTGGATGGGAGAAGTGTCATCAGGCAGAGAAGACTGACTCCTGGCACAGGACAGGAGAGTAGAAGTTGACATCACACTCAAACTTTGTTACAAACTATTTCCCCTCATCCCCATTTATCTTTCCTAAATATCATTTACTCTCCTTTAAGCAGCCTACATCTCCCATCCCCTTTCCCTAGGAAGAAGGTATTTAAATCTGTATTCTAAGCCATTTTGAGGAGTTACTCATTTTTCCCTGGGATCTCCCACATATACATGAGGTACACATGTTAATGAACTTTTGTTTTTCTCTTGGTGATCTGTCTTTCATACAAGGGCCTCCACTAAGAACTCAGACAGGAAGAGGAAAACTATTTTTCCTCCTCCATAATTCTATCTCAGAAAATCAAGTCCCCAGCTGAACAATGAGGCTGGCTCAAGTACCAAGCCATACCGGCTGATAGGTGGGAAGCTTCTAGGGAGAAATCAATGATATTGGGATCAAAGTGGGACAGAGGGCATATGCATGGTTGCTGGTAGGAATTTAAAGTGGTTTAAAAATTTTGGAGAATGATTTGACAAATTTGATAGAAATGTTCAAGGTATATCCAAGAGCCTTTACAAGGAATTGAATCTGCTGAGATAAAACACAAGCACATAAGCCCTAGTCAGAACCCAAGATGCTACTGCAGGCTCCCCTTCCATGATAGGAAAACCTGAAACAACCTGCATTTTTAGGACAAGGTGGCATCTCTATTAATAAAACAGTAATATGCTAATTAGACTCAACATATTCAGGATGACCTTCCGGACACCCTTCTTAAACAAAGCCATGTTGGCAGGGCCAAGGCAGAGGAGGTTAGAGGTGATTAGGCAGGCAGGGGAGAGCAGTTAGGGGGGTCAGGCCAGCAGGGAAGAGCAGTTAGAAGAATCAGGCTGCAATATAGGTGAGCATTTAGTAGCCAGAGACCTGAGGACTCCTAAATTGGAAAGAGTGCAGGCCGAGCTGAAGGGACCCCCTTTTCCATGCATGAATTACGTGCATCGGGCTTCTGGTTCTATAAAAAGCTGAACTCCAAACATATTTGCTGAGTCTCTTACATTTCAGAACTAGTTGTGTTTGTTGGTAATAAGGCTGAAAAAAGTAAAAAAATTCCTTCATATCAGTATCATATTGGAAAAACATTTATATTAGAAAAAAAATAGTGTATTGACAATATTTGTGCATTCAACAAATTGCAATTAAAAATGTATCATTAACTTGATTTGGTTTGCCAATCTGCCCTTCTTACCATTAGCTGCCTTTGACTTTTTGAGCTATGTTATCATTGGAAACTGGCACACTACCTACCAACACACCAAGAATTTTCAAACAAACATCATTGATGTAGTCTTTTACTTATATCTTTGAAATGAACATATTTTTTTATTCTAGTAAATAATGCTACTCTATAAGTACTCATCATTATAATGATGAGAATGATTAAACATCTATATCACCTTATGAAGTCAATACTCCTTCAAAGAATTTTTAAATTTTAGTTTACTTATGCTTTTTATGTTATGTGTGCTTATGGTTTTAATACTTTAGTAGCCAGTATATCTATGAAGTAATATACTTTGGGTTTGGCAGAGTAATCTTGGTTGTAGGTCCTTGCTATTCATCACTTGGAATATTTCTCGTCAATCCTTTCTGGCCTGCAAAGTTTCTTTTGAGAAATCAGCTGACAGTCATAAAGACACTCCTTTGTAGGTAACTAACTGCTTTTCTCTTACTACTTTAAGATTCTCTCTTTGTCTTTAGCCTTTGGCATTTTAATTATGATGTGTATTGGTGTGGGCCTCTAAGCAACACACTCAAGGGGCAGACGCAATGAGCACCAAAACCCTACTGAAACAAGTCCTGCTCCCTATGGATGTCTCCTGCACAGCAGTTCTTCCATGGCAGTCACAGCTGGTCCTCACAGCCAATTGGCTGAGAGGTCAACTTCTACCAGAGATGCCAACAGCAGTCAAAACTCAGCTACAATAGAACTGTGAACACAGCCCACACAGGGGGGCACTTGGAGTGCCCAGCTCAGTTGACTGGGGAGGCTGAGCCACTGGACCATACAGGACACATACTACATAAGGCCACTCTACCAATTCCAGGAGACATAGAAGCTCTACCTAATACATATAAACAAACACAGGGAAGTAATCAAAATGCAGAGACAAGGAAATATGTCACAAATGAAAGAACAGAAGAAATCTCCAGAAAAAAAAAAAAAACACAAAAACTAAATGGAATTGAAGCAAACAAACTACTAGATACGAAGTTCAAAATAATGATTATAAGGATGCTCAAGAACCAGTCAAAAATTAATACATACTAACTGAAATAAAGAATAATTTATAGGATTCAAAAGTAGAGTAGAGGATTCTGGGAGTCAAATCAACATTTTGGAATATGAGGAAACAAAAGACACCCTATCAGACGAGCAAAAAGAAGAAAGAATCCAAAAATAGGAGCCCCCATAAACAACTTATGGGGATTCCAGAAGGAGAAGAGAGAAAGTACAATTGAAAACCTATTTGAAGAAATAATGACAGAAAATTTCCCCTAACCAGTGGAAGAAATAGAATCACAAGTCTAGGAAGCACAGAGAGTACCAAACAAGTTCATTTAATTTTTAAAGGAACTGTAAAATTATTTTTCAGAGTGGTTGTATTATTTTACATTCCCACCATCAGTTTTTTCACTACATTTAGAAAGTTTTCAATCATTATATACTAGTGGCCTAGTTCATGAAATTTGTACATGGTGGGAGGTTGTCCCTCAGCCCGGTCTGTACCCTCTCCAATCTGGGATCCCTCATCTTCCTCCCTGCCTGATTGCCCCTAACCACTTTGCCTGCTGGCATGCTTGCTCTCAACTTTCCCCCACCCCACCGGCCTGATCACCCACAGCTGCTGTCCCATCCTGACCCAATCACACACAACTGCCCTCCCCTCTTGGCCCCTAACTGCCTCTACCTTGGCCCTGCCACCATGATTTTGTCCCAAAGAACATCTGGAAGGTCTCCCAGTTTATTAGTATAGATAGATGTCTGGTGTATGGATGGAGTCTGATTGGTTTGCCCTGAAGATTGCCATGCCCCTATGGGACATGGACAGTCTGGGTAAGAGGCTGAGGGCAATTTTCAGGCTGTCCACACCCCCAGGGAGGACCCTCACCCCATGGGGCATGGTCATCTGGATAAGGGGCTGAGAGCCTTTTGGAGGCCCTTTGATTAGTGGCTGGCCTGGGTAACGGTAACCCAAGTTTTCTGCACACCCACCCGGGCTGGCTACCTATCCTCTGCTCACAGGATTCTCCTTCAACTGCCACACAGGCAGGTGGGAATATTGGCTTCCTCTGTTGCCAGGGCCTCCTGCTCACTTTGGCTGGTTCTGTGGCCACCATCATCTTAGTCCTGCTCATTTGTATACTACTCCTAATTGGCTGGTGGGCATTGAGAAGGTATAGTCAATTTGCATCTTTCTCTTTTATTAGTGTAGATTTTAATACTCTGTCAGTCTTATTCTTTTTCTGGGACTCTGGTGATATAAATGTTAGGTCTTCTGTTATTGTTCCATTAATTCCTGAGGTTCTGTTTTTTATCACCTATTTTTTGTATGTTTTTAGATTCAGTAAATTCTCTTGATCTTTTTACTTATTTTTAAATTCACTAATTATGCCCTTGATCATTTCTGCCTTACCTTTCAAATATTTTCCAGTTTGGTTATTATCTTAGTCATATAATTTTCAATTGTTTGTCATCACTTCTACTTATTTGCTGAGGTTTTTTAGTTTTTATTTTAAAAGGATTATCAGTTGATTGTGTTTTCTCATTCTAATTAATATGATAATGTTTTCTGATTTTTGGCATGAGAAATGGTTTTCAATTATTTCATGGACATGTAGTTATAATGTTTTGAAGTCTTTTGATCTTATTTAACTCTTATTTAGGAGGTGTTTTCTCAGATTAGTTTTAGTATCTATGTTCTGGTATATTTTTTGTGGACTTTAGTTCCCATGACAGTTTAGTTTTCAGAGCCCTTGCAATGCCAATTTCAGTGGCTCTTGGGGTACTTTGGGTGCTTTCTTTTAATCCTTGCCAGTGGCATCTGTGCAGTGAATGGTGCTGCGTATCATTGGGCCCTGGGTGGGAGGACCTGTACCTGGGTTTCTTTATGTCATGGGAGACTCAGAGGTTGCTTACACTGTAGTTCTAGATAAATCCACTTGCAGAAGTTTTGGTGGTGAACTGGAGACTGGAACTCCCTAGGCCCTGCCACCATTGCTGCTGATGAGTAAAGGTGCAGTTGGAGCCTGCGTAATAAAGCAAGGATTGTGGATCCCCTCAGGTCTGTGCTTGGCTCCCTTTCACTGGTCTTTTGGTCAGAGAAAACAGACGTTCTTGGGTGACGTGTATGTGTGAGTGTGTATGTATGTGTGTGTGTGTGTGTGTATGTGTGTGTGTGCACATGCACGTGCATTTTGGAGATTGCTGTTATAGGCCTTTCTGGCATCTTTTCCACCAGTATATTGTTGGTTAACAGAAAATCCAGAAACTCAAACATTGTCAGTTCTCAAGTTCTGAGGTTCCTAGTCAGTTTTCTTCTTTTCAGCTTTCAAAATCATTTTATCCTTGTCTGATAGGTAATTTTCAGGATATTTGTCTGTAGTTAGAGGAGAGAAGCAGGAAAAGGTGAAAAGTGAGTCCATACTATGTTATTTCATTTTTTACTGTAAATGTATGATTGGGTGTGGTGGTCAGAACCATAGAGGAGGGAGGCAAGCAATTGCCCACAAACTAGGAACTCTCATTCAGTCACTTTACATGTTTAAACTTTATATACATCAGATTATACTACATATATTATTTTAAAAATTAAGGTTTTTGTTCAACTCTGTATTTGTGAGATTCAACCTTATGTATACGTATTGTTCAAATTTCATTCACATACTATACTATATAGTATATCTCACAAATTTTTCACTCATTTCTGTTGGTGAATATTTAAGTTGTTTTTAGTTCATCTTTTATGTTTTTAAATACCATATAATAAGTTATTTTATACCTAATCTTTATAATCTACTTTATATTTGGTAGTAAATGAGTAATGTGACATATTTAATGTCAAAAAATACATGCTAAAGATATGCAGATATCAACTGTTTGGTGTAGCTCAGTGGTTGAGCATCAACCCATACATGAGGAGGTTGCCAGTTGGATTTCCAGTTGGGGGAGTGGTTCTCAACCTTCCTAAGGCCATGACCCTTGCATACAGTTCCTCATGTGGTGGTGACCCCCGACCATGAAATTTTGCTACAGTTATGCATCGTGATGTATAATATCTGCATTTTCCAATGGACTTAGGCGACCCCTGTGAAAGGGTCGTTTGACCCCCAAAGGGGTCGTGACCCACAGGTTGAGAACCACTGAGTTAGGGCATATGCATGAGTTGTTGCCTAAATCCCCAGCAGGGAGTGTACACCTAGGTGTCAGTCAATTGGTGTTAATGTTTTCCTCTCACTGATGTTTCTCTCTCTCTCTTCTGCTCCCTCTCTCTTTCTCTATAAATCAATAAAAATAAATTTTTAAAAATATATATAAATATCAATAAAATAAAAAAGAAACATAATTAGCAAAATCAAGCTCTTCTTTGAAAATATTAGTTGGTAGAACATCTTCCCCCTGGAATGATTAATTAAAAGAGAAGATGCAAATTAAGCAAAAGTACAGAAGGATAGAGAGGAATAAACTATTGACAGAAGTGAGATAATAACAAATTATTGTCAACAGCTGTATCTTTATTGTCCTAATAATTTGAAGAGTATTTACCTATGTAAATAAACAAAAACATAAAAGGTCAAAATTAAAGCAAGAAGAATAACAGAAAACCTGAATAAATAATCACTTAAGAAAAGTGAAAGACTTTCCCCTTCACAAATTTGAGACAGTTTGCTTACTAGGTACATTTTATTGATCTTTACAACTTTTTTAAGTTTTCCAAGAAAATAACAAATGTGAAAGAATTACCCAATTACTTTTATAAAATTACTCTAATCTTGACTCCAACATCAAATAAGAGAGTAAATAAAATTATGAGTTCATTTAACTTATGAGAATAGTTAAAATACTAAAAAATTAGCTGGCCAATTTGAATCATCTATACCAGTGGTTGGCAAACTGCAGCTCATAAGCCACATGTGACTCAAGAACTGCAGTTTGCTGCTCTGTTGACTAATGAGTTTGCCAACCACTGTCCTAGACTCTCCATTTCAATAATTACAGGCTGTTGTTGTTCCTTATGATTAAGCCCCTATTCCAGTGGTTGGCAAACTCATTAGTCAACAGAATGGCAAACTATGGCTCATGAGCCACAGTTTGCTGACCACTTATTTATACTAATAAAATGGTAATATGTAAATTAGTCAGGATGCCGTCACAGTAACAACCAAACAGCAGGCTACAAGGTGTGATAAGGCCAGCAGGGGGGACGTCATCAGTTTCTGACGGATGACCAAATGGCTGAATAGTACGCTGCATGGGTTGACCAGGCCAGCAGGGGGGGCAATGAAGGGTGACCAAGCCAGCAGGGAGGGCAGTTGGGGATGGCAGTTGGGACAATTGGGAATGACCAGGTCAGCAGCGGGGACAGTTAGGGGTGATCAGGCTGACAGGGAGGGCAGTTGGAGATGAACAGACCAGTAGGGGGGCTGTTGGGGGCAACCAGGCCAGCAGGGTCAGTTGGGGGTGACCAGGCTGGCAGAGGGGGATAATTAGGGGAGATAAGGCCAGCAGGCAGAGATGATTAGGGGTGATGAGGCTGGCAGGAGAGGGCGGTTAGGGGCAATTAAATAGGAAAGCAGTTGAGCAATTAGAAGCCAGCAGTCCTGGATTGTGAGAGAGATGTCCAACATCCCCTGAGGGTTCCCAGATTGAAGAGGGTGCAGGGTGGGCTGAGGAAACCCCCACTGTGCACAGGTTTCATGCACCAGGCCTCTAGTGTTTTTAAAAAAAGAATACAGTGGTACCTCGAGATATGAGTGTCCTAACATATGAGATTTTTGAGATACGAGCTGTCGAGCGATTTTTGCTTTGAAATATGAGCAACATTTGAGATAGGAGTAATTGTGCATATCAGCCAGCTGCACATGACCCACCAGTTTACCACGACTCAAGCGTCTCATAGTTTCCCACACCTCAAGGTTACGGAACAAATTAAACTCATATCTCAAGGTACCACTGTATATGGCAATCGAATAGAGCTTAATATAAAGTCAAGGATAGCACAAAATCAGAAAAATATGTCAATGTGATTTATCACATCAATGAACCAAATTAAAAAAAATTATTTAAAAAATTATTAAAAAATTTTCAAGTTATCTACCTAATAAAAGGGAAACATTAATTGACCATACCTTTGTGATGCCTACCAGCCAATCAGGAGTGAGTATTCAAATTAACCCAACGAAGATGGTGGGTTAATTTGCATATGCAGGTACAGCTGAGTGGCTGGGGATGCAGTGGGATGCTTGCATCATCACCATGGCAACCACACAGGCATTCCACACACACCTCAGCTGCTCAGGACCTCAGGGCAGTGTCGGAAGGCAGAAAAGCAGCTCTGGACCAGAGTGGAAAGGTGCCTCCAGGCCAGAGCAGAAAAGTAGCTTTGGGCTGGAGCAGAAAAGCAAAGGCAATGCTGGCAGCCAGGGGACAAAGGCCCATTCTTATATAAACCTTCATTCATGCATCAATCTACTAGTTTATTATAAAAATAATCAGAAAACTGCATTTGTAAGGTAATTAATTGATTTAAAGATATCATATATTAAAATATCCATTACAACATGGTCTTTAATAACAAAATGCACACTATTCCCATCAAGTCAAAGAATAAGACAAAAAATACCAATTTTTACTCCTGATTTAATATTACTAGAAATTCAACACAGAGTAAAATCATAAAAACTGTAAGGATTAAATAGAATAAGTAAAATTATCATTATTAATAGATGGTATCTTCTAAAAAGAAAATTCATTGTGATAAACTACCAGGGCTGATAAGAGTCTAGGAAAATGACAGATAAAAACTCAATTTATGAACTCTGGTAAGGAGCTTAGAAGTCACTGTTCCATCCTAACAACATGGGAAAAGCTGAAGAGACTGAACAATTAACAACTCTTCTGTGTCTATAAAAGAAATGAGAGATAGACAGCTGAATATAGGAGTCATGCCCTGCCAGAGCAGAGACTCTCAGCAGAAACCTCCATGGGAACTAATGCCAAGGTAGGAAAACATGACTGTAATTAATGGATTGCTGGAAGCTCAGGGTAGACAATTCTGAGTGTTAAAAACACTAGGAGGGCTAAATCATAAGCAAGTCTCCACAACAGTGTGAGATTTACCTAGAGGAGCTCAACCAGGCTCTCAGTAAATATTGGAGAACAATACTCCTGGTGGGAGGAAAGGGAAAGGAACCTTTTTTTGAAACCCACCAGAGCACTCCATTCTTCCTCAGGGGAAAGTAGTTTTCCAGAACCTAACCTGCTGGGATATTTTCAGAGCCTAACTGACCAGGGGGGAGGGAAAACCTAATTCCAGCCCACTCTAGCTTCCTGTCTCACTTAAAATTCAAAAGTTCCACTCAGTGGGCAATCTGCAATAATCTTTGCAAGGAAAGCAACTATGACAAGGATAGCATCTAGTTTTCAGTGGGTGAATTGGAATGGTGGAAGATGGAAGAGGACTACAGCAAGTTTAGATCATAGCCAATGTATTTAAAAGAGAGAAGGAAAAAGTAAGTATGAGATTAAGAAAGTTTTCTCTTTTCATCATTTCCCCCCTCCTACTCCAATTTTGGTACAAACATGAGTTCTGTAAAATTGAATTCATATAAACATATCCATTTTTACCTAAGGAAACTTTTTTTTTTTAGATAAGCAAGAATTGAGTTTACTGAGACTGGGGAGAAATTAAGAAAAGGGGAGAGGCAGATGATAAAGAAGGAGATATTGTTTTAGTGAGTTTCTAATGTAAGAGTGAGGGGATGGAAAAAAGACTAAGATCAAGCGTTAGAGCTAAGAGGCAAGATTATCTTCTCTTTCAAGTGTAATGAAAAGAATAAATTGGGGGAAGGAGAGGAATAGAACATTTGTATATAGTAGAGGAAGAAGTTGAGGAAATTCATATGATGAAATTGCCTATATTTCTCTATGACTCAGGAGGCATATTCATCTGCTAAAGGTATGGTGTCAGGTTAGGAGCTTGGGAACAGAAATAAAAGTCTGAGACTGAAAGGGGAAAAAAATGTATTTTCTCCTCTTGAAATGGAACCACTTTCAGGATGCTCAGAAAATAGCCATGTCTCAATGACCTCAACTCTAAATCTTTCCTTACAAGACAGCTATGGCTGTCACAGGAACTTGTCACAGAATTCCAATTGAGTGCTAAATACATGCTTTTCATTAAAACCTCCTCAACAATCACTAAACAGATGGCTTCCCACAGTTCACTTCAACAGAATACCTTGTCAGGCAAGCCTATTTTGCTTTGAAGATGACTTAAGTCATAACAATTTTCACTGGTCTAAGTCATAACTATATTTCACTGTCGGGCTGCTCACTTACTAATTATTTACACAAGCCAAATAGCTTTTGTGAAAGCTAGGTTCAGGAGAGAAGATATGTGACTGTCATTTTCATAAGTCTAATTTATTTATTTACTAAGAAGGTTCTTTTAAAAGTATAGATCTAATTACTTAACCTCTTGCTTAAAACAAGTCACAGCCTCCCTATCTTAATCTGGGATAAAGCCATCTTTTTTTTTTGGTCATGGCTCTCAAAGGAGTGACTGTATGACCTGGATCATTCAATGTCATCACTTGTACACTGAGCAGCCCCACCCTCTGGTGGAGAGTCTTACTTTCAAAATCATAATTTGCACTTTTGTTTGAGCCTTCACATGGGTTCTTCTCTATCATTCACCTGACTTGTACTTCATCATTTTCATTTATATCTTGTTTCATGTCTCATCTTAGATATCAGTTCTGAGAATCTTCCCTAACATTCCATAGATTAAATCTGTGTTCCCAAACTGCTCTAGATTTCTGCTTTGCAATTGCATCTGTCCATTTCCCTCTGTGTTTTTAGCTATATAAGTTCAAAGACCTCACCTAAAAGGTCACTGTTATTTTTGTAGTACCTTATACGTAGTCCCTGACACAAAGTGGGCACTCTGAAAATATTTGTTAAATTAAACTATGGTTCTATTATTTTCTGAATTTGGGAACAGACTATAAAAAGAGCAAGATTGGGGTTTGAAGAAATGATCCAGTTCTGGTGCTATCTTTTACTAGCTATATGACCTGCTAAAATGACTTAAACTTCTTTGAATCTTATTTTTCTCAGTTGTAAAATGGAGATGTCTACCTATCTTCCTATTTCATTGTTGTAAAAAGTAAATAAAACTTTGTATGAATAGTATAATGAAGAGCACAAAATAGGTAATAATAGTGATTCATTAGAGTCTTTATTAAACCCAAATAAATCTCTGCAAGTATACAAAATTATGATAGACATATCAATTACCTAGACAGTAGTTGTGCATGCAAGTTATTTTTCAACTTAAAACATCAATACCTTACATTTTCTAATAATTTACCTCCTTTTCCTCTCCTTCTACTCATTCTGCTACAAACTACATTTGAAAAGAGCTATTTATACAATTAGTTGAGAACTAAAAGTAGCTAATATTTTTTAAGCAATTACTCTGCATCTGGCATTGCTCTAAGCAGTCTATACGTACTATATTCCTAGTACTTATTTTTTATTATTTTATTCATTATTGTGAAGAAAGAACTCATTTGTCTTCCTGCACTCAGCAGTAATTAACTGATAATCTTATCAATTACTTTAATTTGGGTGGGCAGAGTATGCTTAATATTTCTTTTGTATGCCCTCATTTTTCATAGTGCTA
This sequence comes from Lasiurus borealis, assembly GCA_004026805.1. Taxonomy (NCBI): domain Eukaryota; kingdom Metazoa; phylum Chordata; class Mammalia; order Chiroptera; family Vespertilionidae; genus Lasiurus; species Lasiurus borealis. Next base: position 28,672 of record PVJN01003747.1, on the reverse strand, counting down.
ATGCATGGTAGGAAGAGAGAGGTACATGTGGAAAAATTGACTCTGAGCTGCTCCTCCAACACAGTTTTCACTCACAACTCATGTCAATCTACAGCTGTACAGATATGGCCCTTCCTCTAGAAAATGTCATCATTTCTAGACTGTACTCTTCTGGGAATTCCCTTAAATATCCTGGACACTTCAATGTCATTGAAATTTCTTATTGTGTGTGTTTGGGTTTTGTAAATATATAATTGCTGCTTATTGCCATATTATTCTGTTTCCCAGTAGGTTGTGAACTTTGTAAGGGTAGGAACTGCATCTTTTTTTGTCTTTTTTGAATAAATCACCCCATCACTTGCACACATGTATAGACACACACATAAATACTTTCAGGAAATTGATATGGCTGACATAAGTTTGTGTATCTTGCACAGATTTATTTAGGGTAAGTAAAAAACACTGTATAAGCCAAAACAGGTTTAGCTCAGTGGATAGAGCATTGGCCTGAGGACTGAAAAGGTCCCAGGTTTGTTTCTGGTCAAGGGCACGTATCTTGGTTGTGGGCACATCCCCAGTAGAAGGTGTACAGGAGGCAGCTGATCGATGTTTCTCTCTCACTGATGTTTCTAAAACTCTCTATCCATCTCCTTTCTTCTCTATAAAAAATCAATAAAATATATTAAAAAAACACTATATGAGCAGTGTTGGTTTCTGTGGAAAGTTGGAGCTCTGAGAAGAATAACTGGGAGAAAAGGGGGTTTTCAAAATGAATAGCTATGTTTCTCTGTTGAAGATGGAAGATATGAGAGAAAATAGGAAACCGAGTTTGCTAATGTGACCTTGGACTCCTGACCAACCTTATTCCTGCACCTCAATCAAAATAATTTTCTCAGTTAAGGTCTTTGGTCTCATCTGTCAAATGAACATCCTAAAAATGACCTTCACAGGATAGTCTTCAGAAAAAGCTAATAATTGATTACAAAAGAAGCATAGGGTAAGTCTTGAATAATAAACCAGGACATTACTGTACTAAGTCAAACCAAAAAGCATTTACTTGGAAATTTACCAGTGTTTGGCAATCTATTCAAAGAAAAAGGATCACAATAAATGTATATATAAAAGAAAAGCTGATAGTTGAAAAACTGAAATGAAAAGTAATGACATAAACAATGTTTGAGATGCCTTCAAGGAAATGAGTTCTCTGAAAGTTGAAATCTCAATTTAGAACATTTCTTTCTTTCTAATTGTTGTTTTTCCTGCCATTGCAATATGATAAAATGGCCATAAACTTAGTGTGATAGGTTTGCAAAATAATTTAATTATAATTTAACATTTACTTGTATGCTATGCAATTACTTACATTGCTTTTTGCTGAAGACAATACGTTTAAGCAACTGCACACAGTGAAAAAATAGCTGACAGGGTCAATTCTAAAGTTATACTAAGGTTTAGTTATATTCCTTTTTCACCCAGTGGACTTAATAAGTTAGGCAGCATGAGACTAACTGAAAGATAATCAGACAAGTAATCAAGAACCCATGATTCTCCTCCAAACCTTTGCATGATCTATGTCTTTGAATTTTGTAGTTTCCACCATCTTTAGTGATTAAGTCATTATTTTCTTATCTATAAACATTGTCATTGGACATCAGTGTTTCTTTCATTCACTGACATTCTTACAGAATCCAAGAAAAGCTGTGTAGTTTATGAGATTAAATTCATCCCCAAAGCCCAAGTCATCTAGATATGTTGGGTGTCTACTTTATGGTATTACAAAAGACCTTTAATGTTTGGCTGTTATTTTGCATTCTAGATTTTTTTTATATCTCTCCTGAAAATTTGCATTACAAGTAACTTTTACATTAGTTTTACTGTGAAACATTTGTTGTCTGGTTACAGTGCAGAAATATTTATACCAAACATCACTTAATATATTTTTGTGTTAATGATATTTCTGTGCTCTCAGTCTGACTTGAGAAATATTCCATGTTAATTTTGAAATGAATAGGGATATGTTTTATTATCAACACAACAATTTTGACTTGTATTCTGACAGTAAGCAGGCTCTGCTAGAAATAGGAGTTCCAAATAAAAGGAATAACTTAGATAACTATATTTTTAAAGCTTACAAAGGACATATAAATTTTTAAAAACTTATATATTTTTTAGAGAATACCAGATATATTTTAAAAAATCTGGAATTTTCTATTGAGTATATAAATTAACATAAAATTTTCACCCACTTATAATATACAATTCAGTATTTTAAAATATATCTGTATGCTTGTGTAGAAATCACCACAATCTAATTTTAAAACAAAAATGGGATCACTGGGTCAAATGACAATTCCATTTTTAATTTTCTGAAGAATCCCTATACTGTTTTCCACAGTAGCTATAGAAGTCTGCATTCCCTTAGTGTACTAGAGTTTCATTTTCCCCACATCCTTTCCATCACTTGCTGTTTATTGATTTATTGGTGGTAGCCATTCTGAGAGGTGTGAGGTGATAACTTACTGTAGTTTTAATTTGCATCTCTCTGATGACTAGTAACATTGAACTTTTTTTTTCATATGTCTAATGGCCATCTGTATGATCTCTTTGGAGATGTATCTATTCGAGTCCTTTGCCTATATTTTTCAATTGGGTTACCTGCCTTCCTTTTATTGAGACGAATGAGTTATTTATATATTTTGGAAATTAACCCCTTATCTGATGTAAGGAAAACATGTTATCCCTTATAGTGGGTTCCCTTTACATTTTGAGGATCGTTTCTTTTGCTATGCAGAAGCTTTTTAGTTTGATGTAATACTATTTGCTTTTCCCTTTGTTTCTCTTGCCCTAGGAAATATATCAGTGAAAATTCTGCTACATGAGATGTTGAGATTTTAGTGCCTATAATAGAATCCAAGAAAAGCTGTGTACTTTATGAGATTATGGTTCCACAATTTACATTTATGGTTCCACAATTTACATTTAAGTCTTTTATTCATGTTTAGTTTATTCTTGTGTATAATGTAAGTTGGTCGCCTAGTTTCATTTTTTAGTACTTCATTTGTTTTATTTTCAAATAATATATATTGAGTGGATATACCACATTTACATTTTATTTATATATTTATCAGTTGGTTAATATTTGGGTTGTTACCAATTTATTATTATTAGGACATGCTAATATGAACATTTGTTTTTAATTTTTATATAGACACATATTTTACTTTTTCTTGGGTATATACTTGAGAGTAAAATCACTGAATCATATGCTCTATGTTTAACATTTTAAAAAACAGCCAATTGTTTTTAAAAAATGCTACACAATTTTATTCCCACCATCATTATGAGAGTTCCAATTTCTCTATAAACTTTGCTGACACTTTTATTTTTATTGTAGCCATCCAATTCCTTGAAATATCTTTTTGTGACTCTTCTTTGCATTTTCCTAATGACTAATTATATTGAGCATATTTTCATGTACTTATCAGTCATTTCCCTATATGCTCTGGAGAAATGGCTATGCAAGTCCTTTGCCATTTTTTAAATTAGGTTATCTTTTTGTGAATTATAGAAGTTTTAAATATATATTATATTTTTTAAAATTTTATTGTTTTTCTTTTATTTTTAGAGAGAGAAAGAAAGAGAGAGAAAGAGAGAGAGAGAGAGAGAGAGAGAGAGAAACAATGAGAAACATAGTTCAACTGCCTCCTTTATATCCCCTACATCGAGCCCGTAGCTTGGGATTGTACCTGACTATGAATCAAACTCATGACCTCCTGGTGCATGGTGAGATGCTCATCCAACTGAGCCACACCAGCAAAGGGTATATATTGCACTTGTAATTTTTCAGTTGTTGTTATGATAACCATCCTAGTAGGTGTGATGTGACATTGAACACTTACTTTCTGAGGTATTTATTTAGCTATTAGAGGCCTGGTGAACAAAATGCATCCATATCAGGAAAAAGAGTATCCCTCAGTCCAGCCTATACCCTCTTTCAATCCAGGATCTTTAGAGAAATGTTTATTCAAGGCCTTACTCAGTTTTTAGATTGGGTTCTTTAGTTCTTCTGTAGTTGAGTTTAAGGAGTTTCTTTTATATTTTGGATATTCATGCATTATTAGTACAATATTTATGAACATTTTCTCTCATTTTGTAGGTTGTCTTTTACTTTATTCATAATGGCCTTTGATGCACAAATATTTTTAATTTTTATAATATCCTACTTATCTCTTTTTTCTTTCATTGTTTGTGCTTTTAATCTCATATCTAAAAATCCTTAATCAAATTCAGGTTCTTGAAAATTTAACCCTATGCTTTCTTCTTAAAATTCTTATATTTAGATCACTGATTTATTCTGAATTATTTTTTTGTACATGATATGAGGTAGTGGTCTAAATTACTCTTTTGCATGTAGAAACCCTGTTGTTTCAGTACCACCTGTTAAAGAGATTATTTTTCCCATGTCAAATAGACTTAGTGCCTTTGTCGAAATCAATTAGCCCTAAATGAGTGTGTTTGTTTCTGGAGTCTTAATTGTGTTCCATTGATCTATATGTCTCTCTGGCTGTCAGTACATCTTTTATATTAGTATATATTTGTAGTAATGAACCACTTAGGTTTGATATAAATTTGAAAATCAGTTCTGTTTTTGCAAAAGAGGCTATTGGAATAACGGTTGCATTTAATCTATAGATTGGTTTGTATAGTATGGAAATATTAGCAATATTAAATTTTCCTAAAAATGAGTATTTGATGTTTTCTATTTAATTCATATCTTTCTGCAATGTTTTATAGTTTGCAGCATTCAGGTATTTCACTTTCTTGTTTAAATTTATTCCTAGGTATTTTATTCTTTAAATAATTTTGTAAATAAAATTGTTTTATTAATGTACTTTTCAAATTGTCTGTGTTATTGTATAGAAACACAACTGATATTTACGTGTTGATCTTATACTTTCAGTAGTTTTATTGAGACTTTTCATATATAGGATTACTGTTAAGAGAGAACATTTTACTTCTTTCTTTTCAATTTTGATGCCTTTATTTCTCTTTAATATCTAACTGCAATGGCTAGAATTTCCAGTATAATGATTCATAAAAGTAGATAAAGCCGGCATCCTTGTTTTATTTTTTATCTTAAGAGGAAAACTTTAGTATTTCACAATTGAGCATGATGTTAGTTGTTGGTTTTTCTTTAAAAAATATTTTTATTGATTTTAGAGAGGAAGGTAGAGGGAGAGAGAGACAGAAACATCAATGATGAGAATAATTGGTCAACTACTTCCTGCTGTTACAGAAAACTGTAGAAAAAACAAGAAATATTTAGAGAGATGGAGTTACATATATTACACGTGGATCCAGAGGAAAATGTCTTTCAAATTCTGGGCCCCAACAAGGAGGAATTTTCCCTATTTATATGTTTTTACCTTCTTTGTCTCCCAGATATGGGGTGTTTCTGGCTCTTTTTGCAAGTTTTTAAAGAACCTCTATGTGCTGAGACCTCATCCAGGAAGGTTTAATAGCCTCTCTGAAGTGGGAGTAATCTTATTTTCCTTATTATTTAAGCAAGCAAGCATCTACAAAAGCCAAAGAGCAGAGTTAAAATTTCAAACACCAGTTTTTTGTATAAGATGAATGCTTCATTCCTCACTGGTTTTATGTACATGAGTCAAATCATGAGTCATTGTCAGGGAGGAAGTTATATTTACCGCTGAGGACTATATTAATGAAGTTGGTGGACCTTTATAAGATAAGGCCCTGAAATGGGGCCAGGAATAATCTTTAGAGAGTCAAAAAAGTCCTGGACTCTCTATTTTTCCTGGGCTGTCTTAATACAGGTATGATGAAGCCTCTTTGGGATTCCATTGACTTTGACTGCTGTGGTAGTGGTCTTTTCCAGGTAGGAGTCAGTCCTTAGGTGGCAAATACCTTTATTCAAATAGAGTCACCAGGGTGGAAGGGATGAACTGCATCAGAAGTTGGTACAGGCAGAGCATCTTGGACATGTTCCTGAATTGTTCCTGTGTAGACTATAACTTGAGTAAAGACTGCTTTTGGATTTCAGCTTTTCTAGAGTGAGTAGGCCAGGATCTAGAAAAGTCACTAGAATCTGTAGAGGCCCCCACTGGTTTTAAGGCAGTCCATCAGGCAGCTTCATCTGTGGCCTGGTTCTTTCTTGCTTCTGTGGAGACCCCTTACCATGTAAATAGCACTATGTATGTGACCATTATAAATGCATACCTGCTATCAATATAAATTGTTACTGATTTTCTTTTGTCCACTGAAGAGCCTGAAACAGAGTGACTCAAGTGTTTGACATCCAACACTCCAATGTGTTCTAGAGTAAAGCCTCCCCCTCATGTGAGGCAGATAGGATTAGTTCCTCCCCTACAGTTAACTTATTTGCTTTTTTGATAATCATAGCTGTGGTTACTACTGCCTAGAGGAAAGTATGTCACCCAATGCAAAGGGGTCAAGTCTTTTGGACAAATAGGCTACCAGCCTTTTCTAGAGGCTGAGACTTTGGGTGAATACCTCTTTGCTATGGCCCTTGTCTCACATACATAGAGGTGAAAAGACTTAGTTACATTGGTAGCACTAGTTGGCCCATCGTCCTTGCTCTGCTCATGTCTATCTAATTGCCTACTATATTACCTCAAGGATCCTGGCTCTGAATTCTTTTAGGGAAAATGGACATTGAATTTCTTCTGTAGCTGCTTTGTATTGAGAAGGAATGGAGTTTTCTCTCAGAGCTAAGAGCTGTCTGTCAGAGGGACAATGAGGCCTTGGCATAGAAAGAGGTAGTCTTGTGACATGACAGAGACAAATGGTAACAAATGGCCCAGTGGAAGGGAAAGAAAATATTTCAGTTTTAATGACCTCTATTGAAACAGAATTTTTCTCCTCAAAATTACTTCTGTTTAGGAAAATAGCCAGATCAAGACCAGTTTATCTATTGTATTCAATTTGGCCTGATTGTTTGCATAAACACAACAAGAATGGTAACTGACTATCTTTGCCAGAATGATTGAATCCTAGTGTGCCTCACAGAGCCAGGAAGCCAAGCCCTCCAGTTTCCCATTTGACTTGCCAATAGTGTCTGCTGAGTTAGGTGAATCCCTCACCTTCAGCGATTCCACTTGGGCCTGTGCCCTAGATTTTAAGGCCCATCTCAGTGGTCCTCTACTTGTTGTGGCCTAGAGTGTGTGAGAGTTCCACAAGGACGCAGAGGAGTCCTTATAGTTCCCCTTCTCCTCTGACCAACAGCCAGTGATAATAGGGCATGGGCATGAGGCTCCAGCACCAGCTATTTTCAGGGTTTCCAAGCAGGATACCAGGCTTTTCCTTGGCACTCTTATTGGCTTTAAGTCTTCAGAGTTCAGACAGGACTCTTTAAAACATGATACTCCAGTCAAAGTTTTCAGTTATTAAGACCATTATTAGAAACTTGTCTTATTCAATTTATGCAAAGAAATGTATTGCCATAATTTATTAAGCATTGCCAAATTTCAGAGGAATTGCATAAGGAGAAAAATATACTGACCTGTTTTAAGATCTTCTGATTTTTCTTGTTAGTCCTTTTCATGGACTCTTTAAAGTAATATAACTGTCTTTAAATAGCAAGAAGAATTTCAAAATGTGTCTATATTCAATAGACAATTACAGCTGTCCCTATAGTAGGGTTCCCCCTACCTGACTTGTCCTTAAAATTTCATATGGTATCTGGGAGGGTTACATGCCCTCTGAGAAAGGACTAAGGGAGCTTTATTACTTTACAGGGTCTCACATGTCACAGGACCTTACAGGGTCTGTAATTCCTGTAACAAATGGCTGTACTCACCACTTCCCTCTGTTCCAAACAGGCCTTCCCCAGTTTCCTAAAGTTGAGGCTTGTGCAATCCTGATATGGACATGGTCACACAGTCCTGTAAGGCAGTAACATCTGCACTGCAGCCACTTTTGCCAGCTAAATCTTCTGATACTAAACATGACACATGATAGGGCTATAACAAACATCTTAGGGAGGTGACTAAAGTCTAGTCTTGACCTTCCCACACAAAGCAAAATTTTTTCTTGTCATTCTGGAGTTATGTCCATGAAAGTGCAGGCATCATCTAAGTCTATTATATGGTTTTTGGCAGGCCACTGTCAGGGCTATGTAGAGTGGCCAGTTCTTTCTAACCACAAACACAGCCTGTCTAATTTCCCTAAAATATATTCTGGCATGGGAAAAAATTGTTTTGCTTTATACAGGCATCTTAATCCCTATATAACTGGGCCTGGACCTCTCTGCCTAGAAAGCCATAATTTATAAGTTTAACAAGTGGCCTTTTTTCCTTCCAACCCAACAAGGTCTCTGCCATCCCTCAGTCAGACTCTTCCTCTCTTGGAGAATCTTAAAGTCCTGAAGCCTCCCCAGTTCAGCCTTCCTTTTCCCTTTTTGTTAACCCTGTTTATTAGTTACAAGGCCCTGCCATAAGTTTCAATCCAAAACAGCTAGAGTTGCTGTTAGAAAAAGCTTTGCATATTGCAAAGTGCTTCTGTGGCAGTCGCTTGGGTATTAGAACCCTTGTCTTCCTCCCATTCCCCTTTGTGACAGAGGAGCAACCAGGCCTCTCCCAAGGGAGTGCACTGGAAGGGGATCTCAGCCCCTCCTCTTCCAGCAGCAACAGTTATTGAACCCTTTCAGTACATTTGCAAACAAGGAGCTTTCACTAGCTCTATCTGCTGCTTTTACAGATCCTGGGCTCCCTGCTGTATTCCTGGGGCTGCCAGAAGGCCAGTAGCAGTCACTGGCCTCTGGTTTAACTTCTATAGCCAGCAAACCAAAGGCCTATGTCTTGTATTGCTTGTTGTAAAACACTCATTACTCACTGGGCAGCAGCAGGGTAGCTCTAGTGTCAGGTAAATGTCTGCTGTCCCCTGCTTTTCTTTCTGCTGCTGCTTCTTCCAGGGCCACTGCAGGCAACTTCTGCATCCAGCCCCCCTCACCCTCTTCTTTCACCTGGGTCTTGGGAGCTGAGTCTGCCTAGCAACTAGTTTTAAATCATCAGGGCAGCTGCAGACTTCAGCTCCATTTTTCCTCCACTTGGCTCCTGGGAGTTTAGTTCAGTTTTTGTTTTGTTTTTTAATGTATTAGAATTCTTTATTTTTAGAAACCTCAATCCTCTAATTATTATTAAAAGTGAACAGTTTAACATTTTTAGATTAATATTTATGAATACATTTAAAACATACTTTCAAGAAAATGTATCTAGATCTGTGATAAAACTAAGAACAGGTAAATTAGTTAATAAAAACTGCTATATTTTTCTTTATGCAATTTTAAGTATATTGGATTGGTCTAATATAGTATTGAAAGGGTTAAAAAACAATAAGGTGGAACAGAGAAAGATTAATAGTACTTGCAGAAAACTTGTGTTCTTAAATCTAGTGAAGTTCTGATAAGAACCTGAACCAGATCCTTACAGCAGCAGAGCGGTCTGCAGCCAGTAAAAATCAACAAAAACCTATCTCTTCCTCCTTGATAATTAACTGCTGACACTGCCCCTCCCCTTCTCTGCATTAACCATTTATTCTGTCCTGAAACAAAGCAAATGGTCTGAGATCCTGTATAGTTAGGCTTTTTACATTTAAGGATACTTTCTTCTTTTTGTAACCATTGTTTCCCTTATAGATTTTTACTGTAAGCCCATAGACTCCTAGAAGATCTTAAATCCTCTTCCTTTACCACTCTTAATTTCTCCAACCATCCCCAACCTCGGCCCGTTCCCCAGTCCAGTTGTTTGTCTTTCTTTCCTATTGTGAGTCAGAGGAAGACAATTCCTACAGAGGGGAGAAATAGAAACAGTGGGGGTTTCAGAGAAAATTATAGACTACTGCTATAGCAGTTCTCCCTCCTGGAGGCTGGGGTCTGATCTGTGGAGAAAAATGATTCTTAGTCAGCCTGGAAAGATAGCAAATGAAGATAAGGGTGTGCAGGGAAATTTCTTGGGTACTGAAAGCCTGGATGGCCTCCTGAAGAAAATATCTTTAATCCAGTTACATATGCTATCAGAATAAGGATGAAGAAGGAAGGGAAAGACCAGGTTATGTCCTCTATGGCAATCCTAATACATAACTGAAAAGAGAAAGAAAAATAAAACACACAACCACAAAGACAACAGACCACACAAAACACACAACCAGGGTTAATGTGTTCCATAAATAGTTAATAATAAATTTCAGCCTTAGTTCTGTCTCAGGGGCTCACATTGGACCAAGATGTCACAGGTAGGGACAGCACCTGTAAATCTCTCTGCCCTGTGGAGCTGTAAGCCTTGCCCCTGGAAGTCTCTGACCACCAAAAGAGATAAGAAAGCCATAAATGAAAGTTCTTATGTTCTTAAAATTTATACCTTTAAATTAACCCCAGGACTTCAAAATTTTAATTTAATATAGCAAATTCACAAATCAGAGCAAACTAATTAGCTAAGGGGGCTGATTCCTTTTCTGTCAGAGAGCAAAAGACTCTGAGGAAAAAAAAATCTCACAGCTGCTAAAGACTTTTGTATTCCATCACAGTGGGTCTGCCCTACCTATAAACAAATTAAACAATAGAAAGATATAACAAATACTCTCCTGTGTACAGCCAGAAGGCATAAAGTGACTTTCACTTCACACAGAATAGTTAATGAGCAGATACAGTGGTACCTCGAGATACAAGTTTATTTCGTTCCATAACCTTGAGGCATGGGAAACAATGAGATGCTCCAGTCATGGTAAACTGGTTACTCCTATCTCAAACGTTGCTCATATTTCAAAGCAAAAAGTGTTCGCTCATAGTTTGTATCTCAAAAATCTCATATGTTAGGGCACTCGTATCTCGAGGTACCACTGTAATTATGTCAACACGGACAAACATCCATACTCACACTCTCTCAGTAGAATAGCCCAGACTGAAGCTGAGCAGATAAACAGTCCACCTGATTCCTGATTAATTTCCTGAGGAAGTCCTTGACTTCTGGGGAGGTGATCAAGCTCCCGCTCCACTCACTCTGAGTGGGCCCTACCTTTCTAATTCTGTTGACAGGTCCAGAAGTGTCCATCCACTATCTCCAGATGCTGGCCGGGTTCTGGGCTGAGACTCGGGTTCAATTTTGATAAATCAGCAGAGCAGCACCTCCTGGAGGCAGGCCTATCTGGCTTCCCAAGCCTCAAACCTGACCCATTCACCAGAGGCCAAAAGGCCAAGCACAGTTGTTCCCTGGCTCAGGAAACCATTAATGTTACAGAAAACTGGAGAAGAACCAAGCAATACTTAGAGAAATGGAGTTACATTTATTATGCATGGGTACAGAGGAATATGTTTCTCAAATTCTGGGTCCCAACATGGAGGAATTTTCCCTATTTATATGTTTTTATCTTCTTTCTCTCCCAAATATGGGGTGTTTCCAGCCTCCTTTGTAAGTTCTTAAAGAGCCCCTTTGTGCTGGGACCTTGACAACTCAACCAAAGGCTTGGTCTGGTGCCAGCACTGATAATTTCATCCAGGGAAGGTTTAATGGTCTCTCTAAAGTGAAAGTAGTCTTATTTTCCTTATTATTTAAGCAAGCAAGCATCTACAGAAGTCAAATAGCAGGGTTAAAATTTCAAACTGAAGTTTTTATATAAGATGGATGCTTCACTGCATGCCCCCAACTGGGGATTGAGCCTATAATTTGGGCATGTGCCCTGACAGGTAAGTGAATTGTGATCTCCTGGTTCATAGGTCAACTCTCAACCACTGAACCACACTGTCTGGACAACTATGGGTTTTTCATAAATGCTATTTATCATGTTGAGAAACTTCTATTTCTTGTAATGTTATACTTTTTTTCGTTTAATCATTACATATTTTAAAGAACTTAAGAAAATAAAACTAGTCTACTGTATTTATACAGGTATTTAACACTTTTGCTGTTATTCCTTTATTTTCAAAGTTACAATTTTCCCACTATTATAATTTCCTTTCTATCTGAAGAACTTACTTTAGTACTTTCTTTAAGACGTATTTTTTTTTCTTATGTTTCCTTCACCTGAGAATGTACTTATCTAGGTTTTATTCCTCGAAGATATAGTTTTTGAATATCAGAATATTGAATTCTGGTTTGACAGTTCTTTTCTTTCAAAACTAAAACTATTATTCAATACCCAAGGTTTCTGATGAGCAATCCATTGTCATTCAAACCATGATCCTCTATAGATATGTCATTTTTTTTCTATCTTTAAGATTTAGTTGTCTTTAATTTTCAGACATTTGATTATGATATTTCTAGGTATGAATTTCTTTTGTTTATTCTTTTTATTATTAACTGAGCCTCTTGAATTTGCAATTTTATGCAAATAATAATTAGTTTTGTTTTCAGCCATTATTTTTCAATTATTTTATCTATGCATTATTTTCTTCTTTTCTCTAGAACTCTGATACATAAACATTAGAGCTGTTGATGTTTTCTGATAGATCCATGAGTCTCTGTATAATATTTTTCTATTTTGCATCATAATGGATAATTGCTATGAAAATATATTTAATTAATTGACTGCTTTGTTTTCTCTATTTAGCTATTGAGTAATTCCAAGGAAATTTTTATTTCAGTTATTGTGCATTTTTGTTTTAAAATCTTTATTTTGGGGTTTTTTCATATCATTGGTTTCTTTGCAACTATTGCATTTCTATCATTTTTTAAATAATGTTAACCTTTACTTCTTGAAACTTGGTTATAATAGCTCCTTTAAAATCTTTGTGATATAATCCCAACATCTGTGTCATTTCAGAATTGACATTTATTAGTTTTCTATTATTTTATAGGTTAGGGAGATTTTTCTGGTGTTCATGTGCTGACTAATTTTGAATTGTATCCTGGGAATCTGCTTATTATGTTCTGGGATTTTGAGTCATATTTAATTCCTATGGATATTGTTAGTGTGTATGTGTATACTACACACAATTAATAAATCTGGCTAAGTAGTAGCTGAAAGTTCCAAACTATCTTCTGTGGGCTATGATTCTAAGTGGATCAATTTTCAAGATATAGTGCTAATTGTCTCTGTCCTGTGTGTATACCATCCAGTGGTCGGTCTGAAACTTTTGCTCAGGTCAGGGCTGATTTTGACCTGATAGTTGCTTTAATTGTTCAGGCCAAGATGTCTCTCCTCTTCCCCTGATTAAACTAGCTAGTTAACTCTTATCAATATGAATTGTTAGTTTTTTTTAATTTTAGTTTGATTTCATTACTAGAGGCCTGGCTCATGAAATTCGTGCATGGAGGGGGTGTCCCTGAGCCCAGCCTGTACCTTCTCCAATCTGGAACCCACCAGGATAAGGCCTAAACAGGCAATCAGACATTTCTCTCACAGTCCAGGACTGCTGGTTCCCAACTGTTTGCCTGCCTGCATTCCTGATTGCCCCTAACTGCTTCTGCCTGCCAGCCTGATCACCCCCTAACCACTTTCCTGCCATCCTGATTGATGCCTAACTGCTCCCCTGCCACCCTGTTTGCCCCTAACTGACCTCCCCTACAGGCCTGGTTCCTCCCAATTGCTTTCCCCTGCAGGCCTGGGCTACCCCAAACTGCCCTTTTGTGCAGGCCTGGTCACCCCTAACTGCCCTCCCTTGCAGGCTTGGTCCCTCCCAACAGTTCTCCCCTGCTGTCCGTCTTGTGTCCACATTTGGGCAATATCTTTGACCATATGTGGGCACCCATCTTGTGTGTTAGAGTGATGTTCAATCTGTGTATTAGTCTTTTATTAGATAGGATAGAGGCCTGGTGCATGGGTGAGGGCCAACTGGTTTGCCCTGAAGGGTATCCCAGATCAGGGTGGCGGTTCCCTTGGGACATGGGGCAGCCTGGGCAAGGAACCTGTGGTGGTTTTTCAGGCTGGCCACACCCCCTGACAACCCAAGCGGAGGTCCTAGTATTTTGGATTTATTTATCTTCTATAATTGAAACTTTGTAGCCTTAAGCGGAGGTCAAGGCAGGCAAAGGCTTCAGAAACTTGGAGAAAGCAGGAGGCCAGGGTTGCCCATGGTGATGTTGGTTGCCCCTTCTTCCACCATTGGGGGCAACCCTAGCCTCCTGTTTTCTCCAGCTCCATGGCTGCTGCCTTTTTTGTTTCTATAACTTGAAACTTTATAGCCAGGAGAGGAGGCCTGGGCCAGCCAGGGTGTTCAGAAAGCTTGGCTTCTTCCATTGCCAGGGAAACCCAAGCCTCCCCCCTGCTCTCTCCATGGCTGCAGCCATCTTGACTGGGTTAATTTGCATACTCACTCCTGATTGGCTTGTGGGCATGGCTTGTGGTTGTAATGGATGATGGTTAATTTGCATATTGCTATTTTATTAGATAGGCTATTTCTTCATTGTATATTTATATATCAAAGGCTGTGAAAGAAAAAAAAACTTATTTTTATTATTTCACTTAAACTTTAGTCCATTTTCTTTAGTTTTATCAACAGCATGTTTTCTAAGTAAGAAGTTGTGATATAGATACTTATCAGACTTTGACATTTTAATTGATCTTATCAATTTAAATAAATATTACTGAAGATATATATTCACATTTAAGAACAATGACACAATTAAATGAAAAAAGGAAAATTTCAATAACTCTCCCTCTCATTATGTTACTTTTATAATTACCTAGTTATTAATAATAGGAAAGAAGCAAAAAGGAGGCAAGACATTACAAGCATGATCATTTGAGGAACCTCACTAGAAAGCTTCAACTTTACATGCCCCAGGATACCACTAGCCCATTTCCTACATTATTGAGTGATGAGTGCATGTGCAGTAAAGTTAGGGTGACAGAGGTAAGGTGCCTGTCATCAAAACTAGAAACAGAAATTATTGGCCAGAGGAGGCAGAGCCACTGCAAACCCATGAAAATTTGGGAATACGTAATCCCCTCCAAAAAAGGAGCTCCCTCTTGGTTCTTGTGTGGCTCCTGGTTCTCTGATTTTCTCTTGTTATCTGTGTTCCCTCCATAGTCATGTGGCCCTGTGGATCCTACATGCAATGGACTGATGTACTGGAACTTGAAACACAAATTAAACTATACTGCAGAGACATAGAATAGAAACTCTGGACAATGACTTTAATTCTAGCCCTATTAAAAATGCAGCTTGACTTTTTTCTTGGCAGGATGAAGGAAGAAAAAAGCTTGGGAACTCAAGAGTTTGATTCTAGAGAAATAAAGCTTTCCATAATATCTTATCCTCCCATGGGAATCTCAAAAAATTCATTTTCTCAAGATATTGAAATGGAATTTTTATACTGGAATCCAGATTCTTTGTCTGCCAGAATTGAAGAATGAATTCATGACAGAAAGTGGTAATAGCAAAGGTAGAGATTTATTGAAGAACAAGTACAGACTCCCACATAGGAAGGGGAAAGAATCCCACAGAAGAAACTCTCAAGTAGGGAGTGGGAAAAAGGTCCCACTCGGTTTCCTTTCCCTATGGCTTATAAAGGCTGCAGATCCTGGTACCTTCATATCTCCTCTGATTGGTCACCATTCCCTTAGGCTGGCTACTGTAATAACTCCTGGGCTCAAAGGTTGAACCCACACGGACCAAGTGAGGTTCTCCCCTCCTCCTTCCTTATCATTTTTTTTGTTTGTTTGTTTTATTCCCTTTGGACTTTCTTCCACTCCTTCTGAATGAAGAGCTTCTCTTTATTTTGTAATTATAGACCTTTTGCTGTTCCCAGCTCGCTCATTCTATGAAATATTCTATCCCTAAAATTCCTGTTTCAGTCCCCCCTCCGATTAGGAAACCCCAACTGCCTTTGGGGACAATGGATGCTGAGTCCTTCTGACTGCTTTCTGCTGGCAAAGGGGGTCGTTGTTCTGGGGCGGCAGTCAGAGTCCCATCAGAAGTGGGGTACTAAGGGTTCATGGGTGCAGTGGCCTTCATCTGTGGTTTCATGCAGAGGACCATTTGGAGCTCTAGAGCTTCTAAATGGGAGGATATGAAACCTAACAACCAATGGTTAAAGATGAGTAATAATAAAACAATATAAACCGAGGCCTGAGGAAGTGATTTTAGTTGGTTGTAGTGGTGGCATAAGTTATAAAGAGATGTGGGAGATATACATCTACTTGAGATTATTTGACTCTGAATTGGGTTGCTTATATTATACTTAGTAGTTAGGGATTTGGGGAGCCAGGATGGCTTAAGAAATTTACTATAGCAGGGTTACAGAGAGGGATTATAATAGGAGTATCTTGTGGTATTTCATGGTTCCAGTAAGGACAGAGAAGTTCTCCTCTATCATTTAGATGACACATACAAAAAGACAGAATAGGAATTGTTAACATGAAAACATGGTTTATTTTGAAATACCAGAATATGTTACCTATCTGGCATTCATTGTCTTTCCAGGATTTCTTTTTTTTTTTTAATATATTTTATTGATTCTTTACAGAGAGAAAGGGAGAGGGATAGAGAGCTAGAAACATCTATTAGAGAGAAACATTGATCAGCTGCCTCCTGCACACTCCCCACTGGGTATGTGCCCGCAACCAAGGTACATGCCCTGACCGGAATCGAACCTGGGACCCTTGAGTCCATAGGCCAATGCTCTATCCAATGAGCCAAATCAGTTAGGGCTCCAGGATTTATTTGAAAGAGAAGTTTCAAGTCCTTTAGAGGCTTAGGAGTAGAAATTTGGTGATCTAATTGATGGCAATGCAGATTCATTCTTTGCCTGTGCTGGCATTCAAGGCTCACTGGATACAGATAGATTTAGTAGTTGACACTGCTGATCTGTGGAGAGACTTAAGCCAGTGCATGTAAAAGGACTTTTTAGGCTGTTTAAAGGCCTGCTTAAATAAATAAGGGTTAGTCCTAAAAACTCTGGAGCAGTATTGTCTATGTTAGCTGATAGTTTTGATTATTGGGATTTTTAAAGGCAAATAGAAACTGTGAGTTAGGAGTCAATGTATATAGAAAAATGCATTCTTGAGATATAGTTCTATACACCACTTTGTATTTTCCAGAATTTGAGCAAGTAAAGTGTAAGGATTAGGGTCATTTGGCTGGGTAAGAATTACTGCCTTATTTACTAGTTATAATTCCTGAATTAGTCCTCCCCATCTGTTAAGCTCTTGTACCCCTAAGATGGGTGTGTTGTAAAGACTATGACAAGATTTCAATAAACCCTTGAGCTTCTAAAAAAGATGGCTTTTTAGAATATTGAGTCCAGCCGAAACCGGTTTGGCTCAGTGGATAAGAGTGTCGGCCTGCGGACTGAAAGGTCCCAGGTTTGATTCCGGTCAAGGGCATGTGCCCTGGTTGTAGGCACATCCCCAGTGAGGGGTGTGCAGGAGGCGGCTGATCGATGTCTCTCTCTCATCAATGTTTCTAACTCTCTATCCCTCTCCCTTCCTCTCTGTGGAAAACCAATAAAATATATTTAGAATATTGAATCCTTCTAGAGCCTCAGAGTTGTTTCTGATGTGAATGTGAGGCTTTCTCTCTCTCTCTTTTTCTTTTCAGGATCAGGGAGGCATGGGAAAAGAAAACTTATCTTAGCTACCCCATACAGGCTGAGAAAAAAAAATCTCTTTCTTGGATTCCCAGACATGCCTGTAATGGCTACAGCCTCTGAAGATGATTTGCCAGGGTTTGGGAAAAGTTGTCTCCATCATTGGGGAGGAAATTAATTTCTTTGGCCCCCCACCCCTTCACACTTCAAGCTTACCCAGGGCTCGTGGGTGGAAGTCTTCTGATGAGCCAAATTGAGAGACCCTAAGCCCCATCAGTCCTGTTGGGCAACTGGTTGCCAGTCATGCCCCAAAGGACTTCAGTCTCCAGGGGCAGTCCGATGTCCAGTGGCTTCCTTGACAGGCAGAATAGGGTTTCGGGAGTCCACCACACCACTTGGGGCAACTCTGGTGCATAGGTCCAACCTGTATACAGTTGTAGCAGGTGACCAGGACTGACCATTTGCCTCCAGGCTCTAACTGGAGGCCCTTGCTTTGCCAAAGCATGGCACAAAGAACCTTGGTTCTGGCCTACCTTCCCCTGTTTCTCCTTTTTCCTCATTCTGGTCTCTATTACAGAATACAGAGGTGGTAAGTTTCAGGAGATTTTTTTAAGTACTCTTGGAATCAATAGCCAATTCTTGCAACTTCCTGATGTCTGGGATAGCCTATGAGATAAATTTGTCCTTTAAAATTAGTTGTCCTAATTTTGAATCTGTGGTAATGTTGATACACTGAACCAAAAGCCTCCTTGAGCCTTCCAAAAAGGCCAAGGGGTTTTCATCAGCACCTTGATTTATAGTGGTTAATTTAGAGTAATTAACAGGTTTTGTTTTACTAAGTCTGAGACCTTTTATAATACAAAACTGGCAGTGCTTTATTTTCCACCTCTCAGTTTTGAGATTTCATTGAGGGTCCATGGGGTAAATTGCTTCTTGTCCTATTAAGAAATCCCTATTTCTTTCCTCAGTCCTCTATTCCCCCAGCATAGATAAGAAAATGGTCATTTCCAAATTCTCTTGCTTTTTATAATGAAGCATCCATCTTATATAAAAACTGCTATTTGAAATTTTAACCTCGCTATTGGCTTCTGTAAATGTTTGCTTGCTTAAATAATAAGGAATATGAGACAATTCTGACTTCATAGAAGCCATTAAACCTTCCCTGGACAAAATTATCAGTTCTGGCACCAGACCAGGCCTTTGGTTGAGATCTCAAGGCCTCAGCACATAGGGGCCCTTTAAGTACTTGCAAAGGGACAGGAAAAATTCCATATTTGGAAGACAAAGAAAGTAAAAACATATAAATAGGAAAAGTTTCCGCATGTTGGGGCCCAGAATTTCAGAAACATTTTCTCTGGACTCACGCATAATAAATGTAACTCCAAACTCTCCGAGCATGGTTTGATTATTCCTGTTTTCTGTAATGTTGTTGGTTCCCTGAGATTCTGGGAATCTCAGATTTGGATTTTTAGCCTCTGATGAGTGGACTGGATTTGGGGACCAGTAGAGCCGGATAGGCCTCTGGGAGGCACCACCCTGCTGATTCAGCAGAACTGAACTTGGGGATTCCAGGCCCTCCCAGACCTCAGCTAAGGACCCAGCCAGCATCTGGAGAGAGTGAATTGACACTTCTGGACCTGTAGACAGAATCTGTAAGTTAGGGGCCCTATCAGTTTGGCCCACTCCAACTGAGTGAAAGGGGGAGCTTGATCACTTCCCCAGAAGCTGTAGCTTCCTGAGGTAAATTAATCAGGAATCAGGTGTCAGGTAGACTGTTTAAAATAGGTAAATATCTGGTAGAAGTAAAAAACTTGGACTAGCTAGTATATAAATGTGGGACTCTAGAGGTGAGTGAGTTCAGATTTGATTAAGAAACCATGAGTTCACTCTGCTGATTGTTTGTATGTAAGACTAGCTAATTTACTACCAATAAGGGGGACTTGATGCAGTCTTAACTCCTCTGGTAGGTTCTCACCAAGACGTTGGTGGAGAATTCAGTTCTGAGGCATGGGTGCCAGGAGTGCACCCAAGCCCATCTGGGGAGTTGGGCATTGTTTCGTTTATCTGCTCAGCTCCATTCTGTGCTAGTCTACTGAGAGAGTGTGAGTATGGATGTTTCTGTGTCTTGGAATAATTATGTGCTCATTAACTGGTGTTTGTGAGGCAGAAGCTACTTTATGCCTTTTGGCTGTACACAGGAGAATATTTATCTTTTTCTACTTTTTAATTTGCTTAAGGATGGGGTGGACCTGCTGTGACAGAATGCAAAAGTTTTAGCAATTGCTGGAATTTCTTTTTCTGAGTTTCCTGCTCTCTGTCAGAGAGGGAAACAGCCCATTTAGCTAATACAAATTTCTCTCTAATTTTGTAAAAGTAAGGGTTTCAGTTTGCTCTGATTTGTCAATTTGCTATATTAAATTGAAATTTTAAAGTCTAGGGTTCAATTAAAGGTATAATTTTGTGACATTTCAAAGAACAAAGAACTTTTATTTATGGATTTCTTATCTCTTTTGGTAGTCGGAGACTTCCAGGGACAGGGCTTACAGCTCTGAGGGGCTAAGAGATTAACCGGCCCTTTCCCTGCCTGTGAAATCACAGTTCAACATGAGCCATCTAAAGCTGGAGTTATTATTAATGTGTTTATTTCATTTTATTTATTTATGTGTGTCTTGTGTGGTCTGTTGTCTTCATGGTTATGTGTTTTGTTTGACTTGCTGTTTTCAATTATTATGATCCTCATAGAGGACATAACCTGGGATTTCCCTTCTTCCCTCTTTCTGATTCTGATAGCATCTGTAACTGGATTAAAGATCTTTACTTTCAGGAGGCTATCCAGGCTATTAGTTCTCAAGAACTCTCCCTAAACACACTTATCCTTATCTACTATCTTTCTAGGCTGACTAAGAGTCATTTTTCTCCACAGGTTGGACTTCAGCCTTTGAAAGGGAGAACTACTAGAGGGATAGTGTGTAATTTTCTCTGAAACTTCCACTGTTTCTATTTCTCCTCTCTGTAGGAATTGTCTTCCTCTGACTCACAATAGGGAAGGGAGACAAGCAACTAGATTGGGGACAGGAATTGTCAGAGAAATCAAGAGTGGTAAAGAAGGAAGGCTTAATATACTCTAGCTCAGTGGTTCTCAACCTTCCTAATGCCACGTCCCTTTAATGCAGTTCCTCATGACATGAGGACGTGGCATTAGGAAGGTTGAGAACCACTGCTCTAGGGGCTTAAAATAAAGAGGAAAAAATCTATGAGGGAAAACAATGGTTACAGAAAGAAAAAAAAGTATCCTTAAATGTAAAAAGCCTAAATATACTGGATTTCAGATCATTTGCCTTGTTTCAGGACAGAGTAAATGGTTAATGCAGAAAAGACAGGAGGGAGGATGTTGGCAGTAAATCATGAAGATGGGAGAGACAGGTTTTTGTTGACTTTTACTGCCTGCAGAACACTCTGCTGAATAGGGGTCTGGTCCAAATATCTTAACAGAATTTCACTAGATTCAAGGTCACAAGTTTTCTACAAGCATAATTAATCTATTGCCCTAGTGATTTAAAACTAGTGGCTAGGCAGAAACAGCCCCTGAGAGCTAAGTGAAAGAAGGGGGACTGAATGCCTGCACTACCTGCGGTTATAGTGGAAAAAGTCATAGCAGTGAGAAAAGCGGGGGACAGCAGACATTTACCTGATACTAGAGCTGCTGCACTGCTGCCTAGTGAGTAATGAGCATTTTACAACAAGCAATATAAGACATGGGCCTTCAGTGTGCTGGCTACAATAGTTAAACCAGAGACCAGTGACTGCTACTAGCCTTTTGGCAGCCCCAGGAATACAGCAAAGAGCTCAGGATTTATAAAAGCAGCAGATAGAGCTAGTGAAAGCTCCCTGTTTACAAATGTACTGAAAGGGTTCAGTACCTGTTGCTGCTGGAAGAGGAGGGGCTGAGATCCCTTCCCAGTGCACTCCCTTGGGAGAGGCCTGGTCTCTGCTCCACCACAAAAGGGATTGGTGAGACCTCAGCCTTTGAAAGGGGCCTAATACCCAAGCCACTGCCACAGAGGCACTTTGCAATATGCAAAGCTGTTTCTAACTGCAACTCTGCCTGTTTTGGACTGGTAGCTTGAAGTAAAGAGGAAAGGAAAGGCACTCTCTGTGGACTGGGGAGACTTCAGGACTTTGAGATTCTCCAAGAGCGGAGGAGTCTGACTGAGGAATGATGGGGACCCTGTTGGGTTGGAAGGATCTAAGGCCACATGTTAAACTTATAAATTAGTTTTCTAGGCAGATTTCCAAGCCCAATTATGTAGGGGTTAAGCTGCCTGTTACAGCAAAACAAATTTCTCCTGTGCCAGAATAAATTTTAAGAAATTAGACAGGCCGTGTTTGTGGCTAGAAGAGGAATTGACCACCATGCACAGCCCTGACAGTGGCCTGCAGAAAACTGTATAATAGATTTAGATGATGCCTATGTCTTCATGGACATGACTCCAGGAAGACAAAAAAAGAATTCTACCTTAGTTAGAAGGTCAAGAATAGAGCTTAATTATCTCCCAAAGATCTTTGTATAGCTCTACCATGTGTCATATATGGTAGCATAAGATTTGGTTACCTAAGGTGGACACAGTGCCAATATTATACTTCATTATGTTAATAATATTGCATTAACCTTATAGATTTGAATGTAGTTGCCAAAAGGGCAAGTGCTTAAATGGGAAAGAACAATACCCATTAGGATTTGGTCTCTATTGAAGGATAGTTGGCAACCTGTATACTGTCTTGCAGGCCTGATTGGCCATACCCGTGTCAGGTGTGACACAAACTTCAACTTCAGGAAACTGGTCAAGGCCTGTTTGTAACAGAGGGAAGTGGTGAGTACCAGCTCTTTGTTATAGGAATTTAGAGTAAGTCAGAGTCCTGTCTATGGGTTTTTCTAAAGACTTAAATGCACCAAAGTAAGGGAATGGCTGTCCAATGTTAAAATTCAAAAGTAGCTTGGTTCTAGATTTGTTTAAAATGCAATTGATAAAACCTTTGCTTCATAATATTCTGAGACAACAAACTTCTAGTACAGAAAACAATTTGTATGTAACCTGTGGCACATGGCTTATTTCAGACAGTACATTAAAGCATTGAATACAATTTATAAATCCTAATAAGAGAAACATAAAATTCCAGAATGTCACTGGCAGATACTGAGAATTATCACACTTGTCCTTTTTCCCTGACTGAAAGTTTCCTGTTTGAACTTTTCCCCTGCCCTGCCCCTTTTCTAAGGACCTGAACAGGTTTTGCCGTTTCTATTAGCTGCTTAACATCTGAGTAAAACTGCTCTTTTTCCTTTTCCTGCTTCACCACAGGCAGGGAAGACAATGACTACAAACTTAGCTAGTGGTCTTTGTTTAAACTTCCCTGAGTTTCACAAATTTAAAATTAGCCTTATAATCTTAAAATCTTAACCTACCAGAACAACCTTTGGTTCTGAGTGACACAAAGCCTACATGGAGCAGAGACAGAGAGCTTTCTATGTTCAAAAAGATGGCAAAGAGTGAACCAAGCTAGCAATCAGTAACCAGAGTACTATTACAGAAAAGGAGAGTCAAGGTTCAAACTCTACCACATGTTTCTCTTGTCTACAAGCAGTTGGGTCCCAGAAAATTGGGACATTCCTTATTTTTAAACATACTGATTCAAACATCAATAGAAACACAATAATTAAAGTACACACAATCCCCAGACATTGAAGCATCCATCTTATATAAAAACTGCTATTTGAAATTTTAACCTTGTTATTTGGATTCTGTAAATATTTGCTTGCTTAAACAATAGGAAAAATGAGACTATTCTCACTTCAGAGAGGCCATTAAACCTTCCCTGGACAAAATTATCAGTTTTGGCACCAGGCCAGGTCTTTGGTTGAGGTCTCAAGGCCTCAACACATAGGGGCCCTTTAAGAACTTGCAAAAGGGTGGGAAACATCCCATATTTGGGAGACAAAGAAGGTAAAAACATATAAATAGGGAAAATTTTTACATGTTGGGGCCCAGAATTTGAGAAACATTTTCCTCTGGACCCGTGCAAAATAAATGTAACTCCAAACTCTCCAGAATTGTTTTTTATTCCGGTTCTCTGTAATATTTTTGATTCCCTGAGATTCAGGGAAAAGACCAACCTACGCTTGACTTTTTAGCCTCTGGTGAGTGGACTGGGTTTAAGGTCCAGGGTAGCCAGATAGGCCTCTGGAAGGTGCCACTCTACTGATTTAGCAATGAACTTGGGGATTCCAGGCCCTCCTGGACCTCAGCCTAGGACCCAGCCAGCACCTGGAGAGAGTGGACGGACACTTCTGGACCTGTAGACAGAATCTGTAAGGTAGGGCCCCTATCAGTTTGGCCCACTCCAATTGAGTGGAAGGGGGAGCTTGATCTTCGCCCCAGAAGCTGTAGCTTCCTGAGGTAAATTAATCAGAAATCAGATATCAAGTGGACTGTTTAAAATGGGTAAATATCTGGTAGAAGTAAAAAACTCAGACTTGCTAGTACAGTGGTACCTCGAGATACGAGTTTAATTCTTTCTGTAACCTTGCTCATATATCAAGTTGCTTGTTTCTCAAAGCAAATTTCCCAATTGAAATAATTTGAAATGCCGTTAATCCGTTCCAGCCCCCAAAATGCCACCCCATTTGTTCTTGTTACATGTTTTTGAATAAGAAAAATGTATTTACAAATGACAAATATTGTATAAAAACATAATAAAAAAGAATGTAAAGGGATAAACTGGTTTTATAAAGCGTATTTAACTTCTCCTACACTCTTAATGCTACAATTTATCCCTAAACTGAACGTAACTTAACTAATCTTCACTGAACTTAATTGCTACTGGTCTTTGCATTTTTGGCCGATTTAAAAAATAACGTGTCCAACAAGGTTTGCCTCTTCCTCCCTTTCAGAATGTTTCTGAAATGGGTGAGGCAAGTTTCATTGAACAGCTCTGATGCATGACCAGTAGCAACTTTTTCGGGGTGTTTCTTTTCCACAAAGTGTGACACCCTCTCCCAAATTCCTAAGATCTCCTTTATCTCACTTGTAGAGATCTCCTCCACCTCTGACTCCTCCTCGAAACCAATTTCGTGGAGAACCTCCGCATGTTGCTGAGACTGCAACTCTTGTAACTCCTCCATGGTGAGTTCCAGAGAGTGCTCCTCAACGAGCTCATTCACATCTCTCTCATCCACCTCCAAGCCCATGGATTTTCCCAGAGACACTATCTCCTCCTCCACTGGCACCTCGGGTTCGAATCCTTCGAAAGTCCTTTCAGCTACGGCCTCAGGCCACAGCTTCTTCGATGCAGAGGTCAAAGTCCTCGTTGTAACATCCAGCCAGGCCTGATCAATAATTCTGACGCATATCATGATGTTAAAGTGGTGAGGTTTGTGTTCGCCATCACCTCAAAGCAGCACCGGAACAAGTGCTTGATGGACAGCTTTTTAAAATTAGAAATCACCTCCTGATCCATGGGCTGCAGGATAGGAGTGGTGTTGGGAGGTAGGTAGACAACCTTTATAAACTTGAACTCTTTGAAGAGTTTATCTTCGAGTTTCAGTGGGTTAGCAGGAGCGTTGTCGAGGATGAGGAGGGCTTGCATGGTTAGGTTGTTTTCCTGTAGATATTTCTTAACAGAAAGGCTGAAAACCAGGTTTACCCACTCCACAAAGAACTGCCTGGCGACCCATGCCTTTGGGTTTGCCCTCCACATAACTTGCAGTTTATCTTTTAAAATCTTATGTGACTTAAAGATTCTGGGGTTTTCTGAATGGTATACGAGCAGAGGCTTGATCTTGCAGTCGCCACTCGCATTGGCGCACAGTGCGAGAGTTAGCCTATCCTTCATGGGTTTGTGTCCTGGCATCGCCTTCTCCTCTGCAGTTATATAAGTCCTATTCAGCATCTTCTTCCAGAAAAGCCCTCTCTCATCACAGTTGAAGACTTGCTGAGGGATATATATTCTATCAGTTCAGAAAAAGTTTTGAGGTAATCCTCAGCTGCCTTCACATCTGAACTTGCTGCCTCACCATGCTTGAGGATGGAGTGAATGCTGGACTTTTTCCTGAAGTTATCAAACCAGCCTCTACTGGTTGTAAATGAGTTTTCCAATGCTTCGTCAGTGGAAGTGCCAGGGGTCTGCTCCAGCAAACCACCCTAAATCGCTCACGCTGTTGTGGGGCGACCCAGGTGGGATTCGAACCCACCCGAGAAAGACGACCACCAGACAGCCAATTGAAAAATTTAGGAAGCCTTTATTACAAACTCGAGTCCAGGCTCACGGTTCCACTGACACAGCAGGGAAGCACGAGAGCCCCGAACCTCTGCAGCAAGTGCTTTTTATCCTCAGTGCAGGTGGACTTGGCTAACTTTAATTGGCTAAGCATTACTCTTTATCTAAACTCTGATTATGCAAGCAGCTTGGAATGCAGATGTCCTTCTTAGGGTTGGTTTGTAGGACCCTGTGGTTTCTCAGAGCTGGGTGTGCCTCAGGTACCTGGTGTTTGTGTATGAAAACCACCAGTTCCTGGTTTTACTGCCTCCAGGCCTGAGGTCACCCTGACCTTAATTTGACTCCTTATGGGGGGAATGCGGTCTGGTCCTTGCCTCTCCACATTTCCTACTGGTCTTATAGGAGAATCAAATCCTTGATTCCGACTGTTCCCACTCCCCGTCTGCTATGGGCTGGTAGTGGGCGTATAGGACCATGAGCTTTACAGCCCGGATTCTTTATTGTATAAAGGAGGTTAATTCCCTAATAATGCAGGGCCCTATCAGAAGTATGAGGATGAGGAGCGTGAGGGGTCCCGCTACAGCAGTGAGCAATGTGGTGAGCCATGGAGACCAGTTCAAAAGGTTTTCATACCAGTTCCCCTCCTGCTTAAGCTTTTCTTCTCTGTCTAGTATATGCTTTCTCAGTTGGCTTAAGCTCTCACGGATTACACCTGAATGGTTAACATAAAAGCAGCAAGTTTCCCCTAAAACTAAACATAGTCCACCTTGTTTTAGAAACAAGAGGTCTAATCCGAATAAACCATATTTGGGGGTCTACGGCTCTCCATGGGACGAGGGTCTCACAGCCCCATGCGGCACAGTAGTAATCTTCCTCCCCCCACATTCGGGAAGTCCCTCCCGTGGACAGATATAATGGGGGGACCTCCACAGCCCTTGTTCAAAACTAAGCTTCTAACATCCATATGACTTAAGTCAGTTTTTATCTGGGGAGCCCTGGGGGTGGTAACATTACCCACAATTTTTCCATCCACGGTCCGAGTTACTTCCCACACATATGTGGGAACTCGTTAGGGGTTCCCGGTCACCCTCAGCATACAGTTGGTGAGGAGAAAGAGGGAGAGGAACGCTGCAGTCTGACCTTGAGGGGATCCCCCGTGTGAGCTACCCTCCATTGTCCTCCTGTATCTTCAGCCTTCTTTATTTGAGTTCGGTGAATCCAATGCTTCTTCCCGGCTACCTTGACAGCAGAGGGGGTGCTCAGGATGACTTGGAAGGGTCCGTCCCATCGATGTTCAAGGGAGTCCGGGTTATGTCTTTTTATTAAGAACAAATCTCCAGGTTGGCAGGCTGGGGTGTGGTCTACGTCTCCCAAGGCAGTCCGCTCCTGGTGGGCAGCTTGCACTGTCTTATGGATAGCACTGGTTTGAAGAGCCTGTAGAGACCTGAGGAGATTTCTGTTAGAAAAGGCAACCAACTCCTCCTCCCTTAGGCGTGGGAGGAGAGGTGGAGGCCATCCAAATATAATCTCAAAAGGAGTCAGTCCTTTTATATATGGGGTACACTTAGCTCTAAGCAGAGCAAAAGGGAAGGAGACTCACCCGGTTTTCACCAGTCTCTAATTTCAATTTGGTTAAAGTCTCTTTTAAAGTCCCACTCATCCTTTCTACCTGCCCAGAACTCTGAGGTCTATACACACAATGTAATTTCCAGGAGATCTTAAGGATCTCTGCCACCGATTAAATAATTTTGGCAATGAATGCCGGGCCATTGTCAGACCCCATATATAATGGTAGGCCAAACCTGGGGACAATTTCAGAGAGGAGCTTTTTAACTACTACCTGAGCAATCTCTGATCTGGTCGGGTAAGCTTCAAAAGCCAGAGAAGGTGTCTACCATTACAAGGAGGTATTTGTATCCTCCCTGTGTGGCAGGTAGCTCAGTGAAGTCCACTTCCCAGTATTCTCCTGGGTTGGAACTCCGGAACCTTTTGCATCTTGGCTCAGCTATCGGGGGTCCCTGGTTTACCTGGGCACAGATGTGGCACCTTCTGGCAGTATCCTTTGCTATTTGCCATAGCCGAGGGATGTGGTACCTTGCCCCCAAGAGTTCTGCCAACTTGGTTCCCCAGAGGTGGGTCTTCTTGTGGGTCTGGAGGGCGATTGTGCGCCCTAGAACTTCCGGAAGAAAAAGCTTCCCACTTGGTAGCTGAAGCCAGCTGGACGGCAACTCCTGGGCTTGCAATCTGTCAGCAACCTTTTTCTCCTCAGCTGAGTAAGTGGGGTTCGGCTCCAGTTCTATCTCGGGAACCACCGTCAGCACCAGTAGGGGCCCTACTGGTCTTTTGGCAATGTCCCTTGCTGTCTTGTCTGCAAACCTGTTTCCCCTCGACACTGGAGAATCATCTTTCTGATTCCCTCGGCAATGGATGACAGCAATCTCCTTCGGCCCCCATTTGGCTGATAGGAGGTTTAGAATCTCCTGTGCATGCTTAATGTCCTTCCCCCCTGAGGTGAGCAGTCCCCTTTCCTGGTACAGGGCTCCATGGACATCTACAGTGGCGAAGGCATATCTACTGTCCATATAGATGTTTATCCTTTTCTCCTTTCCCCAGCTGAGAGCCTGTGTGAGGGCTATTAGCTCAGCCTTTTGGACAAGTAGGCCACTGGCCGTCTCCAAGGGCCCAGAGTCTGAGTGAGCCCGCCATTGGCCACCCACTTTGATTCAGCAACGAACAGTTGGAAAGGTTTGGCCAGGTCAGGGAGGGCTAGTGCAGGGGCACTGATGAGGGCCTGTTTTAGGCTTTTAAAAGCCTCTTCCTCCTCAACAGTCCAAACCAGGTCAGGGTCTTTCCCTCCTGTGGCCGCATACAAGGGCTTGGCAATTTCAGCAAAACCTAGAATCCACAGCCTGCAG